>CAWUFW010020652.1:0-144890 GCA_963921515.1 Calotriton arnoldi | reverse complement strand
ATTTGGCAGTAGATGTCCCAGGGCCAGGCTCTTGAAACTGGCAGCTGTCAGTGGCCTCAGCTGGTTGCTGTCTTTATGGGCAAAGCTTTCCTTGGCAGAATGGGCCACATCAATTTGCTGGCCATTGGGGTACTGTCTGCTGACTGGAATGCATCTGTGACCAAATTAAGGTTATCAGCTGTACAGATGGGGTCCACTGGTGACCAGGAGGGTTCTCAATGGGTCAGTCCCATGGCTCAGCAGAGTGCTGACAGAGGATTCCAACTAGATTCAGAGGGGCATAGGGGGGGGTCAGGTTGGACCTAGCCCTGTCTGCAGGTTCACCCCAAACCTTCTGCCTTCACCCCTCCTGTTTTGCTGGATTTTTTTTTGTTGGCATTAGTATTGTATGCATTTTACCACTGCTAACCAGTGCTAAAGTGAGAGTGTCCTCTCCCTAAAACATGGTAAAATTTGCTTACACCTGATTGGTACATTTCATTTATTTATCAGTCCCTAGTATGTAAATTAAATGCTACTAATGGGCCCGCAGCACTCATTGTACTGCCCACCTATGGTAGCCCTTTAGAAGATGCCCTTGGTCTGCCATTTCAACCTGTCATGCAGTTTTAAATTGCCAATTCGACCAGGTAAAATGAAACTTTTTCCAGGTTTAAACCTTCCGTTTTTAAGTCGAGCCTAGGCAGCACGCATGCTCTGTCTGCAAGACCTGTTGTAGTCCGTAAAGGGCTTTGCTCCCGCCTGCTGCCCCCTCATTGGTTTAATGCTGTGTCACTCTTCTTAGCTGCTTTCTAAATCGTTGATGCAGTAATATGTCACTTCCGTTTTTTCAGGAAGCAGCACCGCCCAACTACAGTTTTCCCCCGCTTTCATGGTTTCATGGGTTGTTGAGGAGAACTCTTTTCACAATTGTTGCAGCCCAGCATGCTGACCTGCATCGTCTAATATACAGGCCACACATTTATTTTGTTATGCGCGGCTATCTAACAATCTTGCTTTGGTGCGAGGCCGCGGGGTCCATTTGCAGTACTGAGCCGGTCCAATCGCGCCAAACTGTGGCTGGAGCCGCTTTTCTTTCCACCCGTCGCTGCGTCCAGCTGCCATGTATTGTACCTAATTAGCTCAAATTGGTTTGAAGCCGCGGGATCTCTCTGCTACACCGAGCCGGCCCAGCTCCTGTTTCTGGTGCGCCATGACTTTCAGATTTCACTGATTCTGCTTCAGACACTGGGATGCTCAGGGAGAATCTGCATACTGCCAGGCAATGCTGCTTTTGGCACGGCTTTAAGGTATAGTAAATGGCTGCTGGAGGGTTATTGCATACACTGTATTGCTTTCTTAGGCGCAGTGTTACCCCTTCAGCGTATTACATGCGCTGGCGACAGTGTATTCCATGGTGGGGTCATGTCCTGTAACTGTTCCCTCGGGACACTGATCTATAACTCAGTATTCATTCAAGAATCAAAGTTTTGTTGGAGAAACCATGACCAGCACTTGCAGGGTTGGGCATCATTAAAAGTTGCAACTGGTGCTGTGCCCTCTCTCAGGTGCTCCCTTTCCTCTGTGATGTTTTCAGCACGTTGTCTGCTCCACTCCTCCCAGCACATTCCACATAAATACACTCCATAAAACACAATCCTACTCCACATAAGTCCGGTACACTCAATACCACATAATTCCAATCCACATAATTCCACTGCACACCATGCCACATAATTCCACTACACAAATCAACTCCACACCACACAATTCCATGCCACACAATTCCACAACTAACAATTCTAATCCAACCCACATAACTCCACTATAAACCACATACATACACTCCATAACACATGGGTACAACATTAACAGTGTCAATAGCTCTAACTCAAGCAAATGCGAGACCTATTAGATTTCCAATGCTTTTAATATATATGCCACTCCTAAGTGAGGCTCTGAAGGGCCACAATGCAGTGTGCATTGTGTTTAAAAAGTAGGACATGTGGATTTAAGTTTTACATGTACTAGTAGTGAAAAACCCCTAAATGCGTTTTTCACTACTGTAAGGCCTATCTTTCCCAATGACAAACATTGGGTTACCTTATTATATTTTTATATTATAGTGCTAACTTTGGATTGGTAGCAGGTAGAGATAAAATTTTTAAGCTCAAATGAATTGTAATTTAAAATTCTTTTTAATGGTAAAGTCGGATTTTAAGAAACATTGCTGAAAACGTCACTTTAAAAAAGTTGCCATTGTCTTGTTCTAACCATTTGTTCTTTTTGCCAGTTTCCTGGGTCACATGACTGTGAATGGCTGTGCTCCTGGGCTTTGTGTATTCCCCACAGACAGTGACAAAAAAAGGGACTAGATGTGAGCAGGATGGGCATCCTGCTAGGCTAGCTTGGGGCAGAGCTGCTCCCTGCCCACTTATACTTAAAAGTTCACTAAAAGAGCTTGCCTCCAGCACACATAAACAACCCTGACACCAGCCTATCACCTAAGCGGCTCACCAGTAACTACCCAGCAGCTCCCCAGTGACAAAGACTCCTCTTAATCACAACCTGCTGCCTTGCCCCACTGAACTCTTTCTTCTCCTGGCCCAATACACCCCTTGAATCTCACCTGTGCAATTGTATTGTCCTCCTTTCTAACTTCCCGAATAAAAGCCTCAAAAGCGAGTAGCATCTGATGGGAGGCTGCTTCTTCTCACTGATCACTTTCTTGGAAGCAGCTTTCTTTGGGGCCATATTAAAGCTTTTAGGGGCACATGCATCAAAGGTTTTTGCGATCGCAAACGGTGCGATGCGCAAAAATCGGCCGTTTGCGATCGCAAATTGGACTTTGGAGATGCATGAAAGTGTTTCCTATGCGCAATTTAAGAATTCGCAATTATTTACGAATTCCTAAATTGCGATTGCATTTAAGGAATCGCAATTTGCGATTCCTTAAATGCAATGCTAGAAGCACTTTCAAATAGCGATTTCACTATTTGGGACCGCAAATTACAGACAAATCAAACTTGTCTGTAATTTGCAAAAACTTTGAAAAATGCACTAAAATGCATTTTTTAAAGTTTTAGGTTACACACACACATGCTCTTGGGGCATGTGTGTGCGCAACATGGGTGCACATCACAATTTCAGGGGTGCAACAGGGTGTCATTTTGACACCCTTGCACCCTTGAAATTGCATGAGCAATTTGCTAGTACCTACTGGTACTCGCAAATTGCTCATGCAATCTCCAATTCATTCCTATGGGCCTGTAGGCCCATAGGAATGAATGGGAAGGCATTCCTTAATTGCGAGTCGCAATTTGCGAGTCGCAATTAAGGAATGTTTAGAAATCGCTATTTTTATAGCGATTCCTACATGCATAAGCTTTTGCGATTCCTTAATTGCGATTCCTTAATAATCGCAATTAAGGAATCGCAATAGCCTACCTTGATGCATGTGCCAGTTAGTTGGCAGTTGCACTAAGCTGCACAAGCTGAAGATATTGGAGGACTGATGTGTGACTGCACAGGCCTTCTGTTTGGCAGTACTGCGGGTGATGTATCTTCTCTTGTGCACCTAAAAGCAAACAAGCAAGAAAAACAATTAGGGGGATATTCTCAAGAATGTGCGATAAACATCGCCAAAATAGGTTAACGCAAGTTTTCATATCGCCGTCTATCGCGGGAAAATAACTCTGTGTTAACGTCGTATTTTCAACACGGCGGTAACATGCGATAGTCTCCCGATAACGCGTCAAATGTCTGCGATAACATTACCGGGACGGCGATGAAAATCCAAACCCGAACGCGAAAAAAGTTGCGATGGGCCCAACCGCGATAAGACAATCAGCGAAAAGCAGCGCCAGGCCTGCAAATCACACACGTCAGGCGGGAAAAATCACTACAAAAGCAGAAAAAAAAACCCACAAACAAAACCAAACTAGAGCGAAGCACAATGGAGGCAGCCGGAGCAGGTACAGAGGACAGCCAGAACCCCACAAGCTCCCCGGAGGAGAAGCCTGGGACCTCGGGGACAGGGAAGGGCAAGGACAAGAAGAAGAGGAAGACGCAGTTCAGTCCGCAGGAAAACAGGATCCTGATCACGGAGGTGATAGAACACCATCAACAACTGTTCGTCACCTCCACTGTGTCATTGGCAACAAAAAATGTAACATGGCAGTCCATCCTGCACAAGGTAAATGCAGTCGGAGTGCTGAGGAGGACAATGGAAGAGCTCAAGAGGCGCTGGAATGATGTGAAGCGCAAAACCAAGCAGAAACTCGCCAACAACCAGAAGGCAGCAATGCAGACTGGAGGTGGGAATCCAGCGCCACAGGAGGAGCTGGATGAGATGGAGGAAATGGTGTCCACAGTCATCAGTGGTGAGAAGGTGGCAGGAGTTGGGGGACCGGACACTGCTCAACATGACCTGACACAACAGCAACAGGGTGAGTAACCACCAGGAACTGGGGGGCTGGGGGGAGATGGGCACAATGGCACATATGCACAATCAAGCGGAGCACAGTGCACACCCACAATGACTCTGGATCATGTCCCTGATCCCCTTGGCACACTGCAGCACACATAGAAACAGCACGTAGGCCCCCGTCGACTATGTGCCCAGAGGAGGCCCGCCCACACATCACTTATCCCACAACCAACCTATGCATATGTGCTGAACCCAGCAAAGCTGCGGGTCCGTGAGCCACACTGACAATGCAAGTGATACTGCATGACGATTAGCATGGCTGCAGTCCGATCATCATGACATGGTGCACGCCACCACACTGTGGTGGCTGAGTGTGGATCACATCCATAAAGGAGCAGGTCACACTCTGACACATCCACGTGCACAAACAACCCCTGACGTCAACAACACATCTGCGGACAAACCATGCCCCAGAGTCCCAATTCCCACCAAGACTCAAATTCACCCAAGTCTGCAACATCTCAGTACTGTATGGGCACAGAAGTCAAAGGCACACCGCCTGAAAGGGACAAGGGGCAGCAAGGCGACTCTCCCAAAATGCAGCACACACACTTGACATTCAGAGCACATCAGCATTGACAACAATGTGGTACAAACTGCAACACGTTTACAACAGGACAGAGGACACAACAGGTGCCGCTTGTGTGTAGAAACTGGCCAATCACATTTGGCATAGCAGGGAAATGTGAGATGTCAATGTACAAGTACAAACACATATCCGTGATGTTGACGAAATGTCCACTGTCCCGCATCAAATAGGCAGCTCCTCCTAAACAGTCACAATGTACATTGTCATGCAGTCTGCATGTAAACTTGTACAATGCCACAACATACATGTGAACACAATGTAATACTGCATCTCCCCTTCACATTGCAGAGGGAGCATCAACACCTCCTGCAGAGCAGCCCCAACAACTCTTCACTGATGACGATGAGGACATCCCCGACATCGACACCGAAGCCCTCCAAACCCTCATTGACAGCTTCGGCACCGCACCTCCAGGAGCAGGGCAGCCCAGCTGCATCGAGGAGACCCCACCCCCTGCACAGACCACACAGCAGGAAGCACCTACCACCCCGGCTGTCTCCCATGACCCCCACGAACAACACATGGCCTTCCAACGCCGTGTGTTAGAGGTCCAGGAGAAGATGGCTGATCAGGTGCGGGTGGGGTTCGACCTCATGGCAGCCAAACTTGATGCCATACATGGGTGTATGATTCCCATCAGGGACCACTTACAGTCCCTAACAGACACCCACAGTCCGCTCCATGCTCTCCAATGATCCATGGCTGACATCGCTAGAGTCATGATTCTGAGACAAGAACAACTGTCCAGTGAGAGTGGCTCCAGCGATGTCAGCCGGGAGTTGGGACAGATGCCGGGGCTCATGAAGAACATGGAGCGGATGACGGCGGAAAGAATGGCTGCCACGGCTGCACACCAGCGAGATGTGGCTGGGACCTTCCATGCCCTGCAGCACATCGTCATGGCATTGCTGCCTCAAGGCCTTGCGCAGATGAATGCTGCTGCTGCTTCTACATCCACATCTCCGCCCCCTGATGTGTCAGTGCCCCACAGTGCAGCAGGCAATCCATCTCCAGCCCCCGATGTGTCAGTGGCACACAGTGCTGCCGACATTCCACCACCACCCACGTGTGAGGCACATGTGACATCAGAGGACGAAGATGCGGGTGAATCAACCTTACTGGTAAGGAGGAGGCAGTAGCATTCATCTCCGCCATATGGCCTGTTTCTGCTTGGTTCTGCCCTTTGCATCATCACCTTCCACTGTCCCCCGATACACTGTACGACACTCACCTTGGACCTCGACATGGACTGTCATTTTCTGTTTGGTTACCAATGACACAGCGATCAGACTGCGGACTGAACTCTTCCTCTTCCGATGTACTTGTCATTCCCTGAAGGACTCTGGCTGGCCCTCCACGGGCCAATAATGTGAAGTGGGGTTTGCATGGCCCTGTACTGCTCCAGCTGCAACACTCCACTGGATGTGAATTAAACATTCAGAATCGCTCAGATGTTTCATGCCTTTGAGAATTCAAGTATGAGAGTATGGATGGATGTAGGGTCAGTGATTCCCCCTTACGTCCATGTTGCTCATGTCGTGGGACTTGAGTCACAGGGTGCAACATTGCCGATTGCGGTCCGGGTGGCGTAGACACTACAACAGAGACACAAGCATCAGTTACTTCCTTGTCCAGCCCAGGACTGAAGCACGCCCAGAGCCCTGGGCTCATTGTTCCCACCCCTACGCTGGCCTGGCATACGCCAGGCCAGTCCACTCAGCTTACGCTCAGAAGGGGGGACGACAAAGCTACATGTCCCAGGTCTTCCCTGTAGTGATCTGCTGATCACTGGTCTAGTTGTCAGCATGCCACAGTCACTCACTGAGGGCTGGTTAACACCCATACCATACCCATCCAGCACAGGCGTCACAGGACATGTGACCCTGCCAATTAAAGGGGCCTAGCACATCACATTCCCCATTGCCGGAGATGACATGATGGCGTCCGCACCACGAGACTCAATCATAAAGGGTCCATGACTTGTGGCGCACTGGGTTAGTGGCACCCGATGCACTGTGGCTGGCAGGGGCCTACCGCCACGTGACTATGACTTGCGTTGCACAGGGTCAGTGGCACCCACTGCACTGCGGCTGGCAGGGGCCTACCGCCACGTGACGATAACTTGCGTTGCACAGGGTCAGTGGCACCCGCTGCACTGCGGCTGGCAGGGGCCTACCGCCACGTGACGATGACTTGCGTTGCACAGGGTCAGTGGCACCTGAAGAGCTGAGCGGGTGTGCAGCCTGCGATGATGCGTAGGCCTCGATGAGCCGTCCTGCTAATCGTGGTTCGATTTGAATTGTGAGTCCTGCTGGACCGTAGTGCATGCCGAAGGCAGCAGTCAGCACACACATGACTCCGCGGTGTGGTGCCGCAGGGTGCGCTAGGGGCCTATGGCGCGGAATCCAGCGATCGGCTGAGGAGGATGCACCGGCATGTGGTGGGCCCTCTTGGAGACACGCCGGTGGCAGCAGGTGAGCATTGAGACCTGGGTGCGCAGGGGCGGCCAGTCATCGCTGGGCGGAGAACAGGTCTGGGGACCAGGGCTGGGGTGCAGCAGGCGCACAGGATTGCGCAGGCACCACCGGTCACGGCGGCGGACTCGTGGCTAGGTGGGGGGTGCCGCCCTTGCTGACACGACCCAGCATGCGATGACGTGATGTGTGCGGGTTGGTTTGGGACGTAGCCACCTCGTCTCCAGTGTGTATGTGCCCATTGAATGTGGTCGGACACGTGTGTTTAGGCCTGTGGACAGGTTGTGGCGGAGACTGAGACACATGCAGTAGTCACTTTGGTGGTGGATTTGTGACGTGTGCATTCCCACAGTTGTGAGTTGGGGGATTGTGGAGTTGAGGTGTGTGGTGTGTTCAGTTGGTACTTGCCGATGGGCAGTGCATTTCCATGGTGGCCATCCTCAAAGCGCTGGTTGGTGGCGGACTTGCAGACATGTGGGAATCATGCACACTGCCTGGGGCGTTTGCAACGACATTGGTGGACAGGCCACGGTGGTCCACTTTTGTATGCACAGTGCTGGCATGCGTGTGGTTGCTGTTGCTGTGATTGTGTGCAGTGTCGGCTGGGGGCACAAGACTTACACGTGTGCTGTGAATTGCCCCCAACATGTACGTGACGTCAGCTATGGCGTAGTTCCCTTGCGTGGTCTCAAGATGTTCCTGCGCAGTGTGGGGGGAGTGAGGGGCAGGGGTATCGAGCTGACACACACCGTGATGCTTTCAGGTATGATGAGTCCTGCATGATGTGACTGTAACAGCAGTTCGTGTGGTTGTTACCTTCCTCTTCATTCCTACGACGGTTACGGCCACACGAACTTCTGTTACGGTCTTCTCATGCATGGTTTATCATGCCTGTGAGCATTCCGGTTTAACAAAAGTGCAGTACACTGTACCAGATTAGGCATGTGACTATACGGAAGTTTGACCATTGTCACCATTTCTCTCACAGGTTTCTGAAGACACGTTGTCCTGTTGAAGTTCCCCGTTGGGAATGGAACGCGTTGGCTGAGCTTTTCGTTTTGTTTGATTGTGTATTTGTAATAAAGTTCTGTTTTTACACTACTGTTGACTACTGGACTTCATGACCTGGCGCACCCACATTTCGGTTACTACGATCTTGGGTCTGGGGCACGGAGGCATCTAGCATGGCTGATGTTGGGGTTGGTTGTGCAGGTACACCATGAATTGGAACTATCGTGTGGTGCGGATACAGGGCCCGCCTTTGCTTTTGTGGACATGCATCCATGACATGTGTGAGGGAGTTTGATGGGTTTGAGTTTGATGGGGCTGGCTGTGAGACTCCTCCGACTCCGGCAGTTGTTGGTTGGAAGGTACCAGGGGCCAACAGGTGCAGCACAGCCAGCAGCTTTGTCTGCGGGGGGATGTAGGTTGTCCGCTGTGTTGGTGCCGTCAGCCTGTGGGCAATGTGGGTCAGGATGCGGAGGATGGTTGTCCTATTGAGCCAGTGTTGGCCAATGGCTTCCTCTGGCGTTGAGTCTCTGGGGCTGGTGTGTTTTAGAGTCGTCCGCTGTCCTGCACTGCCTAGGTGGTAATCCGGGGGGGGTGGTCCAGGGGGGGCCTGGGAGTGGTAGATGTGGGTGTTGTGGCCCTCTTGGGTCTCCGAGCTGCATGATCAGTAGCTCCATGACATGTGTTGGTCTTCAGATGTGGCCCTGGGCTGGGCTCCCTTTCATACTGCAGGTAGTCGTCCTGCTTAACACCAGCAAAAGGCAGGTGTTAAATCCCTGCAGCTAACGCACCTTATTGCCTGTTCTTGGTTCGCATCACAGATCTAACTGGTCGTTGAGAATCTCGCGAAGTGGTGTTTTCGTGTGTTTTTGCACGGGAACGCCTACTCTGCATATCATTAGCGTTAGTTGTCGCACTCATCAGTGACGATGTTTTTTGCGGTTGCTATCGCAGGAATATTGGCGATGTCGGCAGTTTGCACTATCTTGTGAATGGGGCGATGAATCTATCGCCACTTTTGCGACGCTAAAGTGCCGATAAATCGGCGATGACTCCTTGAGAATATGCCCCTTAGTGTGAAAAGTCATGTGGCATTGTTTGCAGTTTGAATTAGTACAGACAAAGGCAATATTAATGTGGTTGTTTACTTAGGTAATAAATAATAACCACTTTAAAGTCCAACCACACCACAAAACCATAAAATGTAATTACCCATCAAAATAACACACACAATATACAGAGTGATAGAGCTCTTTCCTTTGTGTCCATATATTTTAAAGGAGACACTTGTGGCACTCAGGGAACTGCATAGGTAAATGGAATACCAATCTTTTCATAAAAAGGAGGTTAGTATGCACCTATGGCAGGCAATGTGGTCCAGGGGGAAATGGAATAATCATCATTGCACAAATGGATGATGTTGATGTGTCTAAAGTGCACCGCAGCCAGGTGTCCAGGAGGAAATGGAATTAGATATCTAAAAAACTGAATGCTGTTGCATGGCTGTGCGTCTATGGTGGATGGATGGATGATGGATTGACTGAGGCAAATTGGGAAAAAATTTAAAAGAAAAAAATAAAACAATATAAATATTAAAAAATTGAATTAAAAAAATCAAAATGTAAATAAAAACTGAAAAATTAAAACTATAAAAATAACAAAATTGTAAAATGTAAAAAAAATTCAGAAAATTAAAATTAAATAAATTAAAATTAACATAAACAAATTCAAGTAAAAATAAAATAATAAAAATAAGTGAAATTTATATTTTTTTAAATACAATGAAATAAAAAATAATTTTTAAAAAATCAGCCACTGCTGATGTTTATATGGGAGGATGAGAAGAAACCTATTGGAGGTGCAAAATAAACTAAATTAAAAAAATGCATGTAATATATATAAGCACTGTTCATCATAATCATATTATTAATATACATACTGCAATGATCCTCAAGCATATTATTAAAGTGATATTTGATTCATCCATTAAAGCCGATTGCAAAGGCATACTGGCTGGATGCACAAAATGGCTGCCAGCCACTGCCACATGGTCACAGCAACAACAATCAGCAAGGAGGCATGCGAAAGCACACTGGCTGGCTACACAAAATGGCCACCTGGCCACATGGTCAAATCACAATACCAGCAAGGAGGCATGGCCACAACTAAGAAAACATGAAGGCCTATGGCAAAAGCACACTGGCTGGCTACACAAAATGGCCACCAGCCACATGGTCAAACAACAATACCAGCAAGGAGGCATGGCCACAACAAAGAACACATACAGGCCTGTGGCGAAAGCAGGCAGGCTGGCTATAAAAAAAGGGCACCAGCCACATTGGCACAACAACCAGCAAGGAGGCATGGCCACAACAAAGAACACATGCAGGCCTATGGCAAAAGCACAATGGCTGCCTACACAAAATGGCCGCAAGCCACATGGTTACAACAACAACAATCAGCAAGGAGACAATGCCACAACAAAGAACACATGCAGGCCTATGGCAAAAGCACACTGGTTGGCTACATAAAATGGTCACCAGCCACATGGTCACAACAACCAGCAAGGAGGCATGGTCACAAAAAAGAACACATGCAGGCCTGTGGCGAAAGCAGACAGGCTGGCTATAAAAAAAGGGCACCAGCCACATTGTCACAACAACCAGCAAGGAGGCATGGCCACAACAAAGAACACATGCAGGCCTATGGCAAAAGCACAATGGCTGCCTACACAAAATGGCCGCCAGCCACATGGTTACAACAACAACAATCAGCAAGGAGACAATGCCACAACAAAGAACACATGGAGGCCTATGGCAAAAGCACACTGGTTGGCTACATAAAATGGTCACCAGCCACATGGTCACAACAACCAGCAAGGAGGCATGGTCACAACAAAGAACACATGCAGGCCTATGGCAAAAGCACAATGGCTGCCTACACAAAATGGCCGCCAGCCACATGGTTACAACAACAACAATCAGCAAGAGGATAATGCCACAACAAAGAACACATGCAGGCCTATGGCGAAAGCATACTGGCTGCCCACACAAAATGGCCACCAGCCACATGGGCACAACAACAAAAACCAGCAAGGAGGCATGGCCACAACAAAGAACACATGCAGGCCTATGGCGAAAGCACACTGGCTTACTATACAAAATGGCTGCCAGCCACATGGTCACAACAACAATAATCAGCACAGAGGCATGGCCACAACAAAGAACACATGCAGAAAGCCCTGCGTTGTTGTCGAGGCTGCTGTTGACAAGAAGCTTTCAATCTGAAGGGATGAGTTGCGCAGTGGAGGTTCTGTTGGGGCTGCTGGCTGCAAGGTCGATGCAGCCTCCTTGCGCTGGAAGTATCCTCGCAGCAGAGGCAAAGCATTGGTTCTGGTCGGGGTTCCACAGGGCAGCAGAGGTGATGCATTGGTTTTGCTGGATCAACAGATGGGCTGGCAGTGCACCTTCAGGCCCACTTCCAAGGGTCTAGAGCTGAGGTTGCACCACTTGGCAGGGTAGAACTCACAGTTGCACAAATCAGGTGCTGTTACAAGAGATTAGCCCTTGGAGTCACTGTGGTGATTTTAGGGACAGGTTGCAGGTCCTGTCCTTCTCAGCCAGGTTAAATAGAGGGGTGTATGGAATCCTTTGTGTGAAGGCAGGGCACAGCCTAATCAGGTGTAAGTGAAGCTGTGCTAACTCTGCCCTCCCATCCTGCCATTGATGGCCCATCAAGGCACAGCTAAGCTCTGTACTGTGTGTGGCAGTCTAGAAGTTTGGCTAGGAGTAATGTGACCCGGAGGCAGGCTACATGCACTAAATGGCTAAGGCAGGAAAATGTCAGCTTTCTAAAAGTTGCATTTTCAACATTGTAATTGAAAATTCGACTTTAGAATAAAAGAGGATTTTTCATTACAATTCAAAAGACACTTAACATGAACTGTTAAATATAAACTATTAAATGTAATAAGGTAACTCCAATGTTATCCTATGGGAGAGGTAGGCTTTGCAATAGTGAAAAATCTATCAGGACATGTAAAACTTAAAAGTTCATGTCATACTTTTTAATACTTTACGCCCTGCCCAGTGGGAAGCCTAGGGTTTACCCTATTGGTTACTTATATGTATTAAAAAGGGATGTTTTGGTCCTGGCAAAATGTTTATTTTGTCAAGTCTAAATAGCAGTTTATAACTGCCCACACAGGCTGCATGGCAGGCTTGAGACATGCTTAAAGGGCTACTTCAGTGGTTGGCACATTCAGTGTTGCAGGCACACTAGTAGCATTTAATTTGCAGGCCCTGGGCACATGTAGTACTGCTTTTCTAGTAACTTGTAAGTAAATTAAATATACCAATTGAGTGTAAGCCAATTCAACCATTGTTAGAGTGGAGAGCACTTCAGCACTGCTTAGCAGTGGCAAAGTGCACAGAGGGGCTTATTTACAAGCCCCTTGCACCACTTTTGCGTCATTTTTAACATGGGAAAAGTGACGTACGGGTGGCGCAAGGGGCTTGTAAATAAGCCCCAGAGTTCTTAGGCCAACAAAAACAAAATCAGAAAAATGGAGGAGTAAGGCAAACGTTTTGGGGGAAGTCACCCTATGGCTGATAGGTCTAACAAATATTCTCTATAGGATTCACTAGACTGTATCTCTCTGGACATCACAGACTAATCCCTAGAAACCCATGGTAATGTATGGATTACTTGATTACATTGACAATCAATAGCACATGCCATTATAATACTCAGAAAACCCTCACTGTGACACAAAAAGAGACCACAGTCTGATAGGATGCCTCTGTTCATCATACCATGATGAATTATGAAAAATAAAATCAAGGATTCACAACTAATGCTAACAAAAGGTAATTAACTGAGTGAAAGTATAATAAACTGAGTGAAAAATATTCCCTAATTAATACAAATTCTCTAGCATATTTCTCAATAAAATACAGACACTCCAATAGGGTGTAATTTCTGTGCAATCCAGCACAAGGCACAGCTATACAGGTGGAACTATAATTAAGGTGACCCGATTGTTAAAATGAATAAAATTCCACTTTCCCTGGCGGGTCAAATCACTGTGATGAAGATGTTGGTTCTTCTTAGACTCTTGTATCCTTTTTTAAATATTCCAATGGCCTCTACAAGGACCTTTTTCGCCACCTTAAAACCATTCATGATTCTACTTTTCTGGGCAGAAAACCTCCCAGCATTAGCTGGGAGATATTAACAAAGGCATGTGTGAGAGGGGGACTGGCAGCTCCATGCCTGGAACTTTATTACCATGTCACTAAAAAGAAATGTGTCCACTTCTAAACCGGAAGACTGCTGGATCCTCCATACCCCATCACAGAAAAAAAGAGTATTATCCTTTTGTGCTGTACTTCTTAAGAGGTCTTAGGGATGGGGTGAACATAGACATGTGCACCTCATGCTCATCACACAAACTGGAACAAAGAATGAACAAGGAGGTGTTATATTCTCCTCCAATTCCAGTGAAAAATAACCCCTGTCTACTGGCTACGGCTGAACTCAAAGCAATTTCTGAGTTACGTGTATTGGAAGCCAGGTCTGTGGTCAACCTATTCCCAGGGGCATAACACAAGCGCCTGTAACACCTGCTGCGCAGAGGGAATCCCAACCTTTCAGAGGGCCACCAAATCTTCAGGCGGCCCCCATTCAGCCCAAGTCCAATGAATATCTGTAAGATATGGGAGACACAGGGGGACCTCATCACATTTTACAGGAGAAGCCCATCATTTTGCGTTAAGCCACTGCCTAAACCTTAATTAGAAACTTAAAGAGTTAGTACAATTTTGAGGTGAAGTCACAGCAGTAAAATTACTAAGCATGTTTTTATATTACAGTTTGCATAGGTCCTTAAAAAAAATCACATCCAGGAGGGTGCTAGAGAGCCCATGAAGAAGATGGTGGCTTTCTATCACAGCTCCAGGGGCTGGAGCACATCATTGCCAGCAACATCATTTTTACTATGCTGCTGCCATTCTAGCCGCATTGCTTTGCTGTCCAGAACTGGAGTAACAGCCCATGTCACAACGACAGGCCCACCGAGGCAATGCAGTAACCCCTATTTCAAAGGAATTGAGTCTCCCCCATGGCCTGCTCAGACTTCATCCCCCCCGGGGGAAGTGGTTGCTTCCCTTGCCTGGCAGTGACGGGTGATACTACGGGGCAATCTCAACCTGAGGGGGCACTGGACGCTCCCTGTGGTTCCCCTGCTACTGATCGGCGGCTTCCCTCAATCATGCCGCCAATTTATGCAAGCCTATTTATCCCGGGAGCCAATGCTCGCCTGCTGTGGACATTGTGGGAGCCCCGTGCAGTGCATTGCTGCCATAGCACTGTGAGGGCGTTGGATGACTACGGCCTAACTTGAGACTGACAACTCTTTCCATATGTGAGTTAGTGGTGTTGACTGCCTGCGCATGACTTGCTTTATTGTACCTGACATTACTTCTGTGCTTGGATGAATGGCGGCCTGATTGCTCTGTGGCTGAAAAAATACTGGGAGACCACTGCTGCTCAAGCTGCTGTTTTTTTTTTTACTCGGCCTGTGCCTCTCTATGCCCTTTGCACAGTACATCTGTGTTCTCTTCTGGACGTCCACGGGTACTGGTTGTTGTCTCTTCTGGTCTGAGGCTCCTAAGCCATGATGCTGGCCCATGGTGTCCTCACAACATGGGCAAGCTGGACAAGCTGTCTCGGCTCACTTTTGAAGCCCATAGGGGTCCTAAGCAAGTTCTGGAGGCTGAGCAAAATGCTGGTGGGAAGGATGCTGTGCAGTGCAGAGCTCTTACCTCAGTTGAGGTTTCTTATCTCCTAAAAGACATGAAAAACAGCCTTTCCAATATTGACTCCTAGACTGACTATGTCACACGCCGGATGGATGACATTAAAGATCACTTGGATCGTCATTAAACATGCATAGATCATGTTCAGAAGCGACTCTCGGGAGTTGAGGATGATGTGGCACAACGCATTCCCCACTCAAAGAAATGGCGAAGGAGATGGTTAAAATAAAGTTGAAATATGATGATTTGGAGCAACGGTCTTGCAGGAGTAATCTGATGATTTTGGGTGTTGCCGAGTCTATGGTGATGAGGCAAATAGAGGACTATATAGAAAAGCTAGTGCACAACCTCTTCAGTTCAGACTCGCTCTCCCAAATGTTTGTAGTGGAATGGGCGCTCCGTGCATTGGTTCCCTGCCCGATTCCAGGGGCACCCCCACGGCAATCACCACCAAACTTCTCAGTTATAGGGATTGGGACACCACCTTACGATTGGCAAAAGAGAGATGCACCATCACTTATGAAGGGATGATTTTATCCTTTATCCCTGACTTCATCCTCCAAAGCATGCAAGATGCTCAGAGGAAATTTGCTCCAGTCAAGAAGAGGTTGCAGGAACTGAACGTCTCCTATGCTATGCTATCTCCAGTGCGTCTCCATTTCACATTGCATGGCAAAACTATGATCTTCGTAGACCCCAAGGACTCTACTCTTAAAAGGCATTGCCAGGCCTCGTGCAGCCCTTCTTCGGCTGGTTCCAGCTAGCATATTCTGCACCTCAGTGATGCTGAATAACTCTGCCAAGCGATATGGAGCTGGCTGTATGATCTGTTGGTGGCGGGCCTCCTGTTCGCCTTTTCACAATGTGACTTGTGTGCTCCTACTCCTGTGGGCATTGGGGGCCCATTTACTGTTCTCTGGTGACATTTATTGATTATGTAGCACCTCTGATTACATCTGGTTTGTTGAAGGCTGCTGATGTCTTTTTTCTGCACAGTTCTCTGACCCCTTCATGCAAAACGCCACTGCTTCTCATTGCTTTACGTGGTTTGGTTTGTTCTTGTACCTGCTAATGTTGCTTGAATTGGGTATGTGAAATGTATTCATATAATCTGCATGTGTCTAATTGTTTGCCCTCCGGCGTCCCTAACGAGATGTCTCTGATCTACATGGACACAATATTGCCCAGTCCTCTACATGACCCTGAATTGTGTTACCTGGAATATTAGCGGCCTTGGTCAAACTTGTAAGCACCGCCACATACTAGCTTAGTTGACTTGTCATGATATTACAGTGGCCTTTCTTCAAGAAACACTTTTAGCCCCTGGCTCAACTCCCCCCCACCTAAATACTGGGGTGACCATAGGTACTTTGCCTCTTCCTCAACCTGTTCATGAGGGGCGGCAGTCTTGATTCACAGATCTGTAAAGTTCTGTCACCTCAACACATTTTCTGATCTAAGGGGGTGCTACCTATTAGTCCAAGGGATGGTTGGCTCTGTCCACCTTACCTTGGTGAAATCCTATGGCCCTAATGCAGATTGTCCAGATTTTCATGTGCATTTAGCCTCATGTATTCATGAGTTAACTCATCAGGCAGTCCTTTGGAGGGGTACCATAATGCTGCCTTAAATCCACTGCTCAATAATTCCAGGGGTCTGTTTCATACCCACAATAAAGTGGGTGGTGCCTGGCAGATCTGCTACATGCTAATGATATGGTAGATATATGGAGAGCTCTACACCCAAAGACCTGTGTGTACACGTGTCACTCTTCAGTACATGACTCCTCCTCCAGGTTAGAGGCATGGCTTGGTACCAAAGACTTATTTGGTGGGTCACACCCTGCACTCACATGTCATGCATGCTTTCAGACCACTCCCCACTTAAGTTGGTCTTGGAGCTCCCTGCAGAAGCCCCTACCACTAGACTTTGGTAGCTCCGCCCTGAAGCCTTAGTGGACAGTGTATTTAGGGAGGAGATACGGCAGGCCACTAGTAAATATTTTAGTGAAAATAAGGGCACTGTGCACCCTGTCTTGTCCCTGTGGAAAGCCTATAAAGTGGTTATCGGAGGAGAATGCATTAGTAAAAGCTGTGGTATCCTTAAATTCCTTAGGGAGAGATGAGGAAGGTAGAAAGTGATATTAAAACACTGAAGGTGGCATATGATCTAAATGGGGAACCTATGCTCTAGAACCTCTGCAACTCAAAATTTGGGAGTTTAAGGAGGTAGATAGGGAGACTCAATGTTGTAGCAAGTACGCGGGCTGCCTGATACTACGGGGAAGTTGAATGCCCTGGGCAACACTTACATCAACGATCCAGCCCAACTTGGTGGCTAATTATGATGCAGAACATAGTGAGGAGGTTAGGCAGCTGCTCCACGTCTCAAAAGGCGGTTCTAGACTGTTACACTGTTGACTATAGTCAGCTGTACCGCTCCCTCACACTGTGGATGCCCTCCTGGATATACATACACACCTAGATGAGGCACAGCTGGCATAGCTCTCTCCCTCTCAGAGGGAGGTGCTCTGTCAACCGGTTTCAGTGGAGAAGATCAAGAGCATAATTACTCAACTGAAAAATGTCAGTGCTTATGGAAATGATGGATTACCAGCTGAGTTTTACTAAGTTTACTCTGAGGAACTAGCCCCGATTCTCCTATCGGTCTATGGAGAGGCTTTTCAGACAGGTCACCTTCAGGAGTCTATGGCAGAAGCCATTATTATTGTATTACTGAAGCCTGGGAAATCCCTTACTCAATGCAGTTCATACTGGCCGTTTTCCCTTATCAATGTAGATGGTAAAATCCTTGTTAAATTGTTAGCCAATTGGCTGCTATCACTGATGCCTACCGTGGTCCAGCTGGATCAGACTGGATTAATACCTGGCCACTCCACGGCTGACAATCTGCACACACTTTTTGATGTCTCGTATCAATTAGATCCCATTTTGGGAGTAGTTGTGGCCTTATGTAGATGCTGCAAAAGCGTTTGATTCAATTGAATGGCTTTATGTTGTGGTGGGAAGGACCTATTTGCAGTGGGTCTGGCTTATTTATAGCATGCTGACAGCACAGGTGCAGGTTGAAGACTTGATGCCAAATCCGTTACTTAGTGAATGGGGCACGAGGCAGGGGTGGTCTCTATCACCCCTCCTCTTTGATATTGCAATGGAACCCTTGGCCTGCATCCTGTGGGATCGCCATCATCAGAGAAGCATAAGGTTTGGCAGACAAAACATCTTGCTATCTATGAATGCCGACAGTGTTCTTCTTCTTTTCAAGGACCTACTGACAACTTACACCTAGCATCCATGATATCATCGCTTATGGGTGTTGGTCCAGGCTCCAAATTAACTGGGTCAAATCGCTGCTGGCCTACCTTGCAGAGACCACCATCTGACCGGAGCTTGACTTCTCCCTCTGTTGGACGACTGACACGAGACTCTATTTAGGCATTATGTACCACAGGGATATTGATACTATTACTAGAACATACTAGTGCACATGTATTTCCTGAATTACTGATTTGATGTAGGACTGGATTAAACTGCCCCTATCGGTGGCTGGAAGAATTGCTCAAATGAAAATGGCAGTGCTACTGAAGCTTCTGTACTTGTTTCAAAACATCCCTATTCCTCTTCGCAAGTCATTCTTCTCCCTGCTCTGCTCCCTTATGATTACTCTAGCATGGGCTTCTGCCAAGATGATGATGAAAATAATGTGTGTGTTTTGTGCACATTCACACATTTATGTTGCAAGAAAGTGATAGAGTTAATGTTGCAGAAGACAGGTTTTCTACAGGAGAATACGCTGTAAGTTAGATTAGGTTATTAGAAACTGGAGTTGAATGATTCTAGATGAAGGGTTCTTTATTTTATAACAAGACCCAGAGGCTCCTATAATGCTATCTTTTCTTACATTTATTTTAACAGCGGCCAAGGAAAACTACAAATCCCAGCATACTTAGAGAGAAAAACTACAGTATGCTGTCATAAAGAGCAAAAACAACCAACCATGAAACGACAGTCCTATAAAAATCTTGACTGGGAGCAACAAGTTCTATTTCCTTGCTGCTCACAGTCAAGATAAGTATCTTTACATATTTATATTTTAAAGGGGTATATTATGCCGTTTTAGTAGTAAATAGTGTGGTTTCCTGATTTTTATCATTATACATTATCTTTGTGGTGTGTATTTAGTGTCACCTGGTTTTCGGATAACTTTCTTTGTCTCAACGTCTTTTCGGGTCCGCAATGACCGTTGGCCTTCAATGCCTCTGAAGTTG
The DNA here is from genome assembly GCA_963921515.1 of Calotriton arnoldi. Taxonomy (NCBI): domain Eukaryota; kingdom Metazoa; phylum Chordata; class Amphibia; order Caudata; family Salamandridae; genus Calotriton; species Calotriton arnoldi. Next base: position 125,245 of record CAWUFW010020652.1, on the reverse strand, counting down.
TCAGCGTTGTCCGTTACCTCAGCATTTGGAGATACGCCTTTACGGCATTGTCTTTCGTGCTGTAGGTCTGGGGCAACGTTGCTTGTGCTTTTCCATATACTTCCTGCCCTGAGGCATCTATCTCGGACTACGCGTCTGTCTGCCTCTTCCTGCTGCTTGGGGTCAACCGCCTGCCTCCTCTCTCTGTTTGACATGCTTACGGGCCCGCCCCCAGTCACGCCCTCAGTCGGAGCGATTATGCGGCCGCATTGAGGCTCATTATTAGTTTTCCTTCAGTTTCTCTTTGCAGGAGTGCTTAATGTAACAGTTACCCTGATTTTGTATAGCTATCAGTGATCTATTGTTTAACTTGGAAATGCATTCTGAGTATGAGGAGGCTCAGATTTTCAAAGATAATTTGAACTAATTTATAAAGGATTCAGTACAACACCATTTCCAGTTTGATGTCTAATATTTCGAAAACTTTGGAAGCCTTTATGCAAAAACATTTGGCCAATGATTCGGATAATATTAGTGTAAAGAAAGGGAAAAAACGTTTTTCTGAGTATAAAGTTACGGCTAAAGACTCTCCTTTTATTGAACCTCTTTCTGGGGAAAACAATACTTCATGAAGACCAAAATGCCAAATAAGGTTGTTAAATTATGAGATACAGATGATGACATGGGTGACACAGATGATGATAAGGATAAGGATGATCCAGACATAATGATCTGGTCTGGGCCTGTGAAGAAGAGGCGTAAAAACTTATCTTGATGAACTGGGAGAGTCATCGAAATCTGACAATACTTCTAATTCATTACTTGATTTTTCTGGTCAACCGATATTTGATCCTACACTTATCTGTTGCCCTAATTTCAAAGATGTGTCTCTGCATGAACATTTATCTCTCTATGGGCCAGATGTACGACCATTTGCTTTTGCGACTCGCAAATTGCGAAAAATTGTGAGTCGCAATTTGCGAGTCGCAAATGTACAACAGTGTCAGAGACACTGTTAGCGATTTCCAATGGGGTCGCAAAATGCGCCACTCGCAATTTGCGACCCCATTGGGAATGGCTGGCTCTCTCAGGGATGGTGGCCTGCTGGGCTCAGCAGACCTCCATGTCTGGGACTGCTTTTCAATAAAGAAGGTTTTTTTTAAATGCAGCCCGTTTTCCTTAAAGGAAAACAGGATGCATTTAAAACAAGCATTGGAATAGCCAATAGGTCTCGCCTTTGGGACCTTAGAAGTGTTCAGCCAAGCAGTACATTTCTTGCCAGCTTTCCCCGTGTTGGCTGTCAAATCCAACGCTGACCTGATAAAAAGGCAATTTACGGAACCTATGTACAAGAGCGGGCGGCGAATGAATGGAAAAGTGAATGAATAAACCTGTATTACTTAACTTTGCAAACAGCTAGGGTGCCAATGGACAACAAGAACGGGACAATGCCTGTGCGTGTCAGCAGTGGTGAGGCAGACCTGCCCACACTGAGAACTGACAGGGACTTAGCGGCTGGGCCTACTGCAACAATGTGTGAGTAGTGTCCAGAACAAAATGCAGAAATGGACCGTTGCAGCTGGTCCGTGCTGGGGTACATTGCAGCAAGAGGCAGTTAAGAGAGCCAGTGTCATTATATATTGCTGTGGGGCATGCATGACACTAGGGGGGTGCAGGATTATATGAAACTGTATGCATCAAGTATGGAAATTGAAGGTAGTTCAAGCATACTCTGAATCAGTTCATGCACTCAGCAGTGATACTGAAGTAGCACAACAGTACACTACAGCACTGGGTAGGGAGAACAAGGTAATGCATAGCACACTGCATATATAAGGCAATGTCAATGTAAACGAGCCCTGCATATACTGGACAGCGAGCAATGCAGTGCTAACACACCATGCAGTGCAAGGCACAGAGAACCAAATGTGCAAGTCTACGCTGCAAGAGTGTATTACGCTGGGCATACATCCATACCTGCATATGGTAGGTTGTGAGAGTGAGGCAGTGCAAAGACACTACAGCAGTGGTCAGTTAGAAAAGCAGTCAGTGCCAGGGCACACAATAGCACTGGACAGTGACAGCGACAAAGTACCACAATATACTGCAGCCCTGGAGGCTCTTAGCTGCGATATTTGGGCTCCATTCATGCACAGTGTAGCTTGGCCTTCAGAATTCCTGCTTTTAAGTATCAGGTCTCTAGTGAAGTGATGGTGGTTGCCAGCATGCTCTTGGTTCAAGCAGTGCATAAGCAAGTGAACCTTTGATGCTCCCCTCTTTCATTGGTTGAAGAGCAGCGAATGCCCTTTACTCATTCTATTTGAATGTCCAGTGCTGCTTGTAAAATCCTGCTGCATATGAAACATGTCCTTAAAGGTGCTTCTTGTCAAACTCACCACTGCAGGTTTGTGCTTTCTTTGAAGGATTCCCAACAGAAGCTAACCTTCAAACGGGGGATGGAGGGTAACCATCTCCCTTCAGGTCCATGGTTTATCACGTAGCTTAATTCCTCTTGTTGGTTCATCGCTATCTTGGCTCTGTGATGCCCTGTCTCTCAAGTCTCTCACTGTAGGAGGGAAATGTTACCAGTCTGTGACATTACTAAGAAACTAGAAAAATTTCAAAAAAACTATGTCAGTAGTGCTGTCATATTTGCCATCTATGGGTGACAAAATTAAAGGGGTTGCCCTACAGCATTAGGCAGACAACAAGGCATACCTGGGGTACTGTGCCCCAACAGTGGTGATTAAAGTTGTTTTCCACTGTTGTCCTGGGCCCGTCGTACTATAGCTTTGCAAATTGGGCCAAGTACAACCATTTCTATTCTAAGGGTAACAGGAGTAAGCAGTTACAGGCTTATAAAGGAGGTAGTTATGGGTGCACGTGATCAGAACTCAACAGTCAACATACACAATAACCCGATGTGCAACCTAGAACTTGTCTTTTGGGAAGAAGTACTTTTAATCACACAGCAATACTAAATACTACACAATCCAATGTATGAATAGAGGATGATACCACTGATCCCTATCAGGGCTGTGTGAAGCTACAGGAACCACTGAGAGAGACTAGGAGACGCACTGCATCATGGGTCACGCCTGACTTTGCACTCTAAGGAAGTCTGCTTTCACTGGGTACTCCTGAGGCCAGGAGTATGAGACATTCTCCTCGTGCTGAGCCACACTCCTTCCCTCTCTCAGCAGAGCACAATGTGCAGACTTTAGGTGTTGCCCCCTTTCCTTTGGGAGACAGGCTGTGAGGCAGACACCAGCCCCAGTCACATAGCAGTCCTTTAAGTACTCTGCAGAGAAACCCCTTTTTGGTCGTGAAGAACTTTGACTTGGAACATAGTGGGGCTGTTTGGTTCCTACTTTAATACACATTTTCTAGACAGGCAATGTGGCTTCATTATCTCAAACTTCATAAGCATTTTGGGGTGTTTCTCTGACGGCTCTCCAAACACAATTTTTGTAGAAAAGTGATGCTTCACACAGCAGGTAGCACTGGAGCTAACTCTAAGCTGGATCATCAACAACACAGAGAAAAAAGTGAGAGTTTTCTTCATCTGGCTATCATGAGCCTTTGTGAAGCAGTCATCAGAGACAGACAAAAGGGCCAGAGTGAACCTCCTCATCTTGAAGACAGAAACTGCGGTCCTACCCTCATCCTTACTATCAACTAAACAGTAGTGTTCAGAGAGAACTAATCAGCAGCTTCTTACTAATAAAGTCTTCATGGAATTCATAAAGGTATCCCCATCTGCATCCTCCTTACTTCAGTGCCTGGATCTCCACCCTCCAGCTACAGGAATGAAAGTAATACACTTCCACTGTTGGGGGATCCTGTCCGCATCCCCCATCTTGTAGCATGCCATGTGATGAGTGTCAAAAATGGATCCCACTGGCTTCAGTACTCAGAATCACACACCCACCCAGAGTACTACTACCACACATGTATTACACACACTACACATGAGCACGTACTCAGCATACACACAGGATGTCAGTGCACAGTACTGTTCACCTAAGAGCGGAACTTCACACAAAGGGGATCAGTAGGCACTCTTATGGACAGATAAACGCACTGAGGATTCACAAAACACCGGACACCCGTCACCATCGCCTTATGTGCTAAAGCCAGGAGGCAGACAGTAGTCCTATGTGTATTATAAGGGCACACTAGGTGCGCCCTTCCAGGCCACAGGGCAGGTTAAGGAACTTGCAAAGACAGGGACAGGCCTAGGCCTCTATACGCACGAAAGATTAGTGTGACACGGGGCAAAATCAAAATCAGGATACGAGATTCACCAGCAGTCGTGCAGTCCGGCTCATGCGCATATATTTTGTATTTGTATTTATTGTTAACTGTACAATTAATTAAAATCATTACAGTAAAAGCAGTCATCATGTTGCAGCTAAAACAGTAAGTAAAAAAAACATTTAAAAATTATTATTAATTTTTATAATAAAGAAGTTTGCCGCCCCTCCCCAGTTCCACCACAATCAGCCTTCCCCAGGGTTTGTGGATGCGGAGGTAGGGCTTTATGGCAATCCGAAAGCCCACATTGTTCTATGGGGATGGATGACATTGTACAACTGTGGCAGATGTCCATTAACCATGGGTACGTATTCCTGTGTGGCTCTGTCCTGGGGGGATGCTAGAAGTACGGAGAAGCTGCCGATGCAGTTACGAGGCCACCTCGCCGTCGTTCCTTGGATTTGTAATACATTGCTCCAGATTTTTGTTTCGTTCATTTGCCTTTTTTAAGGCGAGCCTGATGCTGTAGATCAATTTCCCCAGTCTTGCTAGGGTCATTGTGCTAGACTTGGAAAAGCACATAGCTGACGCTTCGCTACAGGATTTTATTCCATAGATGTTACAGATTGGGCGCAGTAGTCTTCTTCGATCGTCATTGAGATTCGGGCAACAGCATAAAAGGTGCAGCCACGATTCCTTCTTGTATGGGCAGAGTCTGCAATTTGTGGCATCTCCCCTTCGGGCCCATGCCGGATTAAAGTCCACAATTCCTAGAGTGATTAATCGCATGGACAGTATTTTACTTCGGGTTGATGGAGTGAGAGCCTCACTTAGGTAAACCTGGGCTTTGCCTACCATATAGGAGCTATTCAGCGGGTCTAGGTGTGGACTTGAGCGGAGGGATTTGCAATCGAGATCGAATGAAATTTCGCCCACTTGTTTATTTATAGCTCTTTTCCAGGTGATCATTGGAATTTCCGGCCTCGATATGCTCTCTTCCACTATGTTCAATGCCTTGATTGCTTTGTGCAGGGTGATGTGCCAGAGCGTGCGTGGCTCTTCAAAGATGGATCTCAGTTGGTGTTTTAATGAATTCGCTGGGGCCCTTAAAATCCTAAGATAAAGTTTTATAAAGTCCCCCTGGCACATCAAATCGGGCTTTGCCAAGTGTAATTCCAGCCTTAGCCTTGCATTCCTTGCTGACCTCGGAATTTGGAGCACCGTTTTATAAGCTTTAGATTGTATTGAATTTAAGCAAGCGTGCTGTGACCCGGGGAAAGCAAGGTGGCCATAACTGATTGCTGGTAAAAGTTTCGCTTTTAAAACTTTCAGTACTGGGCCGGCAGTCGGGCTGATCAGGTGGTTGTTTAATTGCTTGAGTAGATGTATCACCATGTTGGCCTTAGTGCTCTGGTGTTTCAAGTGGGCCTTCGCATTTGCCCGTTCCGTCAGCCAGACCCCCAGGTAGTTGTATGACTCTGCTGTATTGATATGCAAGTTGCCCATTTGCCATTGCGCTTTCTTTTTCTGGTGGTAGGTCCCGAAGATGATGACCTTGGTCTTTCCTTGGTTTACTGTCAGGTTATTGATTCTGTTGAAATGATTTAGTGCGGTTAAGGCTCTTTGTAGACCAACCTTTGTATGGTCCATTATGGCTGTATCGTCGGCGTATTGGAGCACCGGCAACCTCAAGTTACCTAGTCTTGGTGCTACAGGGCAGGCTCCTTTTAGGGCGTCCCCCAGATCCGCCGTGTATAGATTAAACAAAATGGGTGCCAGCACACACCCTTGCTTCAGCCCGTTCTCTGTAATTATTTTCGAGGACACTGTGCTGGTACTGGTTTTGACTCTTACCCAGGTGTCCTCATAGAGCGATCTTATTGCCTTCAGTAGGTTTGGAGGAATGCCCCAGTTTTCTAACTTCCACCATAATCTTCTGCGAACAACTTTGTCGAATGCTGTGCTGTAATCCACAAAGCAACAGAAGAGTGGGGGGTGGTTCTTCCGAGTAGCCTGGGCAGATAGATGGGTCAGTGCCAGTACATTATCCATTGTTGATGCCTGTGACCTGAAGCCAGTTTGGTAAGGAGGCATAATACTATTCTCCTCCACCACTCCTCCAGGTCCTTTAGTAGCAGGCGGGCGTAGGCCTTGGCCTCGAGGTCGAGTAGGGCAATAAGCCTATAATTTGATGGCTTTAGGCAGTCTCCTTTTTTAAAGATAGGGACCAAGATGGAGCCCCTCCAGGCATCAGGCGTTATTGCTGTCTGGAAAGTGTGGTTGTATAGGGGAGTTAATATTGCAGCCCAAAAGTCGGGGGCCTTTTTGAAAACCGACGCTGGAATCCCGTTTGGCCCAGGGGCCCCATCATTCTTCATGTTCTTGATGGTCTTAATGACCATTTGAGAGTTTAGCTGGGCTGTTACTACACTGTGTGTGGCCGCCGGCGATCTATTACCCTCGGATCGGTTACAATGTCTGGCTTTCGTGTCTTCTGGCGTGATGTCTGATTGCCAGTCTGGGCCATCACCTCCGCGGGCCCCGTCTGAGCTATCTTTGTATGCGGGGGTAGTTGTGTAAAGCTGTTTGACGTAGATCAGCCAGTCCTTTTCTGCTACTCCGTTCTCTCTTGAGATTCCTCTGCTGCTCAGTTGGTTTATGTGTCTCCACAGCTGCGCTGGATTCTTCTGTTTTAGCAGGGAGAAAACTTTGAGCCATTCCCTTTCCCTGATGGCGTTTTTGTGTTCCCATATTTTCTTCCTTAGTGCTGCCCTCAATGAGGCAACCGATGGTCCCTCTGGTAAGTCGCCCCCGCTTTTCTTGTTTGCGAGGGCCTTGCGCAGGAGCCGTTTGCTGTCCTGTATGTCTTTGTTTAGCCCTATCCTGCCCCTTCTTGGTTGCCCATTAAGCCTGGGGGGATATGACTGGGGATTCCCGAGCTTAGCTTGTAGGTCCTCCACGATGTCTTCCCAGGCCTTTATGGGTGAGAGCGCCAAGACAAATAGCCTTCCTGTTTTTCTTCGAGCCAAGTTTGTAGCGTGTTGCCTGTTTTTTCCGACCATTTGATCCTTCTGAGAGCGCTGTATTTTTCATCCCCTCTTGATGCTCCGATGGTTTGATGATAGAGAGCAGACGGAACTGTCATCTGGAAGACCGCTCTCAATGGCCTGTGGTCGCTTTCCGACCTATCTTCTACTTCGAAGTCATCTAGTCTGACCGCCAGTGCCTCGCTGACCATGATGTAGTCAATTCTTGAGATGTCTCTGAAGGTGGGGAGAGGATCCCATGTGTTCGAGTGGGCCTTTTTCAGTGCATGAGTTGAGGTCAATTTATGGTTGCTAATGAAATTGGACAGGGGGCTGCCCTACCGGATCTCAGGGTAGGGGGTTTGTTTGTGTCCAGATCTCTCAGGTTGAAATCCCCCGCTAGGATAACCTGGTGTGTTTTATATTTGCACAGGAGGTCTTCAAGTTTCACCCTCCAGCTACAGGAATGAAAGTAATACACTTCCACTGTTGGGGGATCCTGTCCGCATCCCCCATCTTGTAGCATGCCATGTGATGAGTGTCAAAAATGGATCCCACTGGCTTCAGTACTCAGAATCACACACCCACCCAGAGTACTACTACCACACATGTATTACACACACTACACATGAGCACGTACTCAGCATACACACAGGATGTCAGTGCACGGTACTGTTCACCTAAGAGCGGAACTTCACACAAAGGGGATCAGTAGGCACTCTTATGGACAGATAAACGCACTGAGGATTCACAAAACACCGGACACCCGTCACCATCGCCTTATGTGCTAAAGCCAGGAGGCAGACAGTAGTCCTATGTGTATTATAAGGGCACACTAGGTGCGCCCTTCCAGGCCACAGGACAGGTTAAGGAACTTGCAAAGACAGGGACAGGCCTAGGCCCCTATGCGCACGAAAGATTAGTGTGACACGGGGCAAAATCAAAATCAGGATACGAGATTCACCAGCAGTCGTGCAGTCCGGCTCATGCTCATATACCATGCAACAGAAATCTCTGTCCTACAGGGGCCAAATCCCACGCAGTCGCCGTAAAGTCTAGATTGAGGGGAGAGGAGGTGCACCCAGCTCAAAAGGAGAAGTATCGTGGGGTAGCGAACTACAGGCATGGAATGTGCATGTGATGCTGCACCATGAGAGCAGAATGGACATGTCAACTGCGCTTAGAGGGGCAAACATCAGTGTTGGGACTTCCTCCCAGGTCACCGAAGAAGGCACTTGGAGGTTTCTTAGTGGTCTGCGGCTATAACTCTGAAAGCTGCATAGAAAGGTCGTATGTCAGGTGTCAGTTCCAGTGACAAGACACAGTGACACTAGTTGGATGTACTCAAGGATCCTTCCAAATGTGTGTCTCTTTTGAGGAGGGTTCTGAAGACTAAACTCTAGGCTGTAGGGAGACGCAGTCTACATTTCTCTGGTTTTTAGTGTTAAAAACCCAGACTAAGAGATTAAAACTTTAAGAGTGGAAGAGACAGTATCCTGTGGGTCCCTGTCGAACTGAAGGTGCACACGGCAGTAAGGCTTTCGTCTCAGCTGAGAGTGCTAGGGGTGATGCTTAAGGGGTTTGAATGTTAAAATGTCATCCCATACAGCATGGGACAACAGTTCTATATAGATTCTGTACCTGCTCCACCTGAGACCCTCAAAGGTCGTGCTCAGGACAAGGACTAAGGGAGGCATACTTGGGCCCTGGGAGCTGGCGTGATGTGAAATGTCTCTCTGTCCTTCTCAGCCTTCTTCCTGCTCCACCCGAGACCCTCAAAGGCCATGCTCAGGACATGGACTAAGGGAGGCGTACTTGGGCCCTGGGAGCTGGCGTGATGTGAAATGTCCCCCTTTCCATCTCACCCTTCTTCCTTGTCTCCCGCTCATCACATGAGGGGTAGTGGTACTGTACTGGTGGTGTTTTCTAGGCATGAAGGGTCACGGGGGTTGGTATGGTTGTAGGTGGGCCCACAGAGTGCATTGAGTGTGTTATACTGATGGTGTCTTGCCATCTTTGGTGCCTGCGCTGCAGTTCTGGTCCCTAGCTACCCATCTCTTTCACCTCTTGCGAGCCCCACATCCCGTTCTTTCTGGTTACCTGTGCAGTACAATGATACCATAAACAACAAAAGGAGGAATAAGGAGTCAGATCGCCCCCCACTCAAACGAGCAAAAAACACTACAAGATCTGACCCCAATTGAACAGAACAAATACTAATTTCGGACCTGCGGGAGCTTTTACTGCATTTTAAGACTTCCCGAACAAGGCCTGCTCATAGCAAAAAGGCCAGTAAGCACCTCACGTACGCAAACCAAGGGAGCTGCTGGATGGTACTCGCCAGTATGCCCACATTATCATCATCGGTTGCTTACATGGCCAGAACAGAAAAGAGTGTGTGCTAGTACTTCCTCAGAGGTGAGAAATAAACAGAAAATAAATAAAAAAAACTGTGTACAAAACCGTACTGAGTCGTGTAGTTCACTCAGTGACCACTGGACCCCAACCGTGAATAGGAAAAACTATTTTCAGAATTAAAAAGAGGTACTGCTCACATGCAAGACATACTTTATTGAATGCTGTAAGTGTCCTCAGATTAACAAACAGGCATGTATAGGGCCATTTTCACTCACGAAAGGCTGACATGTTTCGTTGCCAACACTCTCAAGGCAACTTCATCAGAGCATTGGGGAACCAGTCTTAACCTCTTAATTTTTACACCGTATCTGTGGCGAGAGGTTGCTGTCGTCCCTCGTACCTGCAACCCTCTTCAATGGCGAATCCCGCGCCAATAGGTCACGTTTCACCTGTCGGACTGTAAATATCAGTCTCTACCGCACCCACGTTACAAACACGCCATGCCTCGTCCCACTCGATTCTGTTCTGGCCATGTAAGCAACCGATGATGATAACGTGGGCATACTGGCGAGTACCATCCAGCAGCTCCCTTGGTTTGCGTACGTGAGGTGCTTACTGGCCTTCTCACATTTTTCTTGTCCTTAATTCATTAATACACAATTATGTGAGAGAGTGATGTGATTATACACTGTTGTGGCTATTTACGTTGGTTGAAACTGAGCAGCACGGACCAGAGGGCCTTTTGCTATGAGCAGGCCTTGTTCGGGAAGTCTTAGAATGCAGTAAAAGCTCCAGCAGGTCCGAAATTAGTATTTGTTCTGTTCGATTGGGGTCAGTACAATGATACACCTGGGAGTGATGGACTGGTTTATACAAACAATAAATAAAAGTGACTCTTCAAAGCAGTGAGACTCGCTCAGGCCCTGGAGGCGGCAGTGCTGATACTCAGATCCTGCTGGCCCTGGTCAAAGGATGCTTTACTTTGGTCTATTTAAAAAGAAATATTGGCAATGCCTTTTACTAAGAGACACCCTCCCATCTCATACAAAATGCCCGTATTATAACTTGCATGATATGTGCGTTATGTAAAGGCAATGCTAAGTCAAAAAATACAAATACAGCCTTTAATATACCGTGTATTTGTAAAGCCCACGTATCACCCAATGGTATCAAGGCGCTGAATAGCAGATGTGTATTGTACCCAACTGGTACTCATTTTATCGACATCAGAAGGATGAAAGGCTCAGTGGACTCGCTGGACTTGAATCTGCGACCATGATGTCGAACACAGGCTCCTACAGTGGATGCATTAGTCCACTGAGCCACCCGCCCCGGAGACTGGTCCTAGACAGATATTCTAGCAACCACTTCTAGAGCTGGTGCTGAAAGACGCTCGTAGTCCGGCTCACCTCCTCTGCCAGGCCTCGGTGACCAGGCCAGCCCAGGCGCCGTGACAAACACCGGCCAACATGGACTCGGAAACCAGCCAGCTTCTCTAAAATAAACCTCAGCAAAGTTAGTAAAAGTTAAGAAGTCCCAGCGCCTGGAAGCAAAGACGGACCTTCTGAGCACTATTAGGCGGTCATAGGCTGTGTGAGATTTGCATCCATTGGCCCTGTCCATCAGTCCCGCTGAGGCACGGCTGGGCATGCAGCAGGTTCACAGCACAGGGGGGGGGGTTGTGGGGGTAGGGCTGTTGACTTTGGGAAGCGCAGGCGGCCTCCTCCCAGGGTCCGCGGTGGTCAGGGGAATCCGAGGAATGTGCTGATGGGCGATCCTTCTTCCTGCCTACACAAAGCGTGTGTGGGCCTATGCGAGCCAAGGGCAGCCTCTTGGCGCTGCGAGAGGTCGGGCAGCCTCTTGGCGCTGCGAGAGGTCGGGCAGCCTCTTGGTGCTGTGTGCTCCATCTGGGAGCCAAGGGCCGCGGGTAGCCTCTTGGCGCTGCGTGAGGTCGAGCAGCCTCTTGGCGTTGTGGCAGCCACAACCGCATGCCCCGCACAGGCCAGCGCAGGCACCGAGGTGTACACCCGACCAGCAGTGACGGCAGAACCTTCTTATATAGCACCTACTGCCTCTTTACTCTCGTTTCACAACACTACGCAGAAACAGCACCAGGTGTGAGTAGAAACATCTGCTTACACGACATAGGATGAAGCAGCGTCAGGCATATGCGAGTCCTAAAGCCACAAGGGTGTGGGTGATTAAACAAGCATTTGCAATGCAATAGGTCTCTAATTTACGCGAGACCTATTGCATTGCAAATGGTTGGCAAAACGGGAGGGAGAGCGGGGGGTGGCGGGGGGATGAAGGCACGGACAACAGGACGGGGTGGGCTGAGAGGAGAAGGCACGGACAACGGGAGGGCGGGGACGGAGAGGAGAAGGCGCGGACGACGGGGGCGGAAAAAGACACTCCACCTTTACCTGGTTGTCTCCTGCGGCGGGCTCCAGCTCCAGCTGCTTCCTGGCCTCGGGCCTTAGACTTCCAGAGGAACCGCAATAAAGTAAATTGTACACAGCACATGTAACAACCAAGGGGCCAGTAGCCATGGGAGGATACAAATGATGGCATGGTTGTCATAAGGCGGGACTAACAAGCCTCATAATGAATCAGAAGACAGCATTTACAAAGGACAAACACAAAAGCCAATGAAAAATAAGGGCAATGGGCGTGGCTTCTCTCCGTACTCTCTCCGTACTGAACTACCACAACTCTTCGCAGAGCAGTGCTTGCGCGACCTAAAAATAAAAAATCAAACGTTTTCGTTTAATTTTTTAAGGGCACTGCCTGCCCTTAAAAATATTTCTGAGCCAGTCACAAAGGGGAAGGGGTCCCATTTGCGACTGCATTACCACCCTCTTGAAGAGGGTGGTAATTTGCGAGTGTTTTGCAACCGCAACTGCGGTCGCAAAACATTGGTACATGGCTTTGCGGTCGCTATTAAAAAGGGAATGCCCTTTCCTAATAGCGATTCGCTAAACACTAATTTGTGAGTCGCAATTTATTTGCGACTCGCAAAATAGTGTTTGTACATTGGCCACAGGTTTTTAGCATGCGCAAACGGGTCGCAAACCCGTTTGCTCATGCTAAATACCGTTGTACATCTGGCCCTTAGTTTCTAATGAACTATGTCAGCCTTTGGACAAACTTTTCCACAGTCGTCTTCGTTCTGAATGTCCCAGTCCTTCCCTACCTAATGTTGCAGTTACTCCCAACATTGATCCAAATATGCTTTTAGTTTTTCACTAAGTTTGGAAAGGATCCAAAAAAGGGGGTGGTGAGGGCCTGGTTCAATTGCCTGGACAGATTGGTAGTTCTGACTGGTCCCTCTACCAGAATTTTAGATTTGGCAGAGGAAGCTAGGATTGAAGGCACCAAAGTAGATCTGATAACTCGGACTAATTGGACCCAGAGAGCGATATGTTTCTTAGATAATGTTAATTCGGCCAAGTCCCAAGAAAGACACAAGAGCTTACTCCTGAAAGTCAACCTCAAATTAAGTATTTGGCATCCAAGGAAGTGGTCAAGAGGCTAACGGTTTGCTCTTTGGCGATTCATTAATCAAGGAACTCAGCAAATATGTTGCAACTTTTAACTCTATAGACAAAGCTCAATCTTCTTTACAAATAATTTTTAGTCACTGGGTTTTTGGCAGGGCCGGCAAAGGCAGGAACAGCTTTGCCAGCTGCAACTTCTAAAGGGGTGAATTTAATCAAAGCAGAGACTCCTTCGGATGGGAGCAAGTCTAGATACCCCAATTTTATCCGCAGAAGAACAGGGGTTTCAGACAATGTGGTTTTAGAAACAGAGGATATCAGGACTCAGGTAAGTGTCCTTGTTTCTGGCCATCGCCCAGTAGGAGGTCAATTAAGTTTGTTTTTCCCTGCCTGGAACAGGTCAACTTAAGATCCACAGGTTTTTCAGATGGTACAAGGTTATTGTACGGAGGATTTTTGCATCTCCAGTTCAGGAGAAGGTTCATTTTTCCTTTTCTTTTTCAAAGGAGCAGGAATCCTTGTTGTCTCCTATCCCTTCTTCACAAATAAGCAATAGAAATTTCTCATCTTCATCCTTCAGGTTTTGTAAGCACAATGTTCTTGATCCAGAAGAAGAACGAGAAATTCCGTCTAGTGACAAATCTAAGGTCTTTCAACAATAAGGTTGTTTATCATCATTTCAAGATGGAGACAATCCTCCATCTCAGAGATTCTTTGTTGGAAAAAGACTGGATGGTTTGCCTGGATCTCCAGGATGCGTATCTCTCAATTCCAATTCACCAGTCATTAAGGAAGTTCCTTCAGTTCCAATGAAAAACTTAGTTTATCAGTTCAAAAGCCTCGCTTTCGGACTTTCTTCAGCTCCTTGGTGTTTCACCAAGGTTCTATAGCCAGGCATAACTCACATGAGAGTTCAGGGCATCAGATTTATAGCTCATCTGGAAAACTTTCTTCTCCTACAATAGGACAGAGATTTGCTGATAATACATCAAAACAAATTTCATGTCTCTTCTTCAGAGTCTACGTTTTCTCATCAACAAAGACACGATTTCTCGCATCTAAAAGGAGATAACTCAGGTTTTGGGTCAGCCCAATCTAACTCTCAGGCTATTAGCTCGTATAGTAGGCCTTTTGGCGTCCTTGAGCTAAGCCATTTTTCCAGGTCCCCTACATTATCAGGCATTGCAAAGACTCAAGATTCACCATCTTCGAAAGGGTCCCAATTATGGAGACATCATTCCTTTAGATCAGGAGTCTCGTTCAGAACTCCCATTGTGGTTAGATCATCTAGACGTGTGGAACAGAAGAGCAATCTTCTCTACAGCACCAGATCTAATATTAGAATCAGATGCAAGTCCGATTGGTTGGGGCACAAGATGTGGTCGGTTCTCGACTGACGGCACATAGTCAAAAAGGAGTCGTCACTGCACATCAAATTATTAGAGATACTTGCAGGTTCCTTTGCGATTCAAACCTTTGCCAAAAACAAGATAAGTTGTTCCATTCTTCTTCGAATGGACAACCTATCGGTTGTTTGGTAAGTAAATTATCTGGGAGGTACAAGATCAAAACCTCTGGCCGAGCTAGCCAAGAACCTTTGGGAGTTTTGCCTACAGAGAAAGATTTCAGTCCAAGCAGAGTACCTCCAATGGAATCTGAATACTGTAGTGGACTGGTGTTCCAGATATCTTCAAGATTCAAGTGTCCTCACCCGTCAATATTCAGAGGAACTTTTTTCCAAATTCGGTCCCTTGCCAATAGACCTTTTCACTTCCCGCTTGAATACCAGATCCTCAGGCTTTAGCAACAGATGCATTTCTTCAGGACTGGTCCAGTCAGGTGAATTATGTTTTTCCTCCCTTCATTATGATATCTTGAGTGCTTGCTCAGATTCGATGTCAAAAAGCAAAAGTGTTACTGATTACTTCATTCTGTCAGGGCCAACCGTGGTTCCCTACCATCTTGGAGTTATCTGTAGATCGACCAACTCTTCTCCCATTATTACCAATGTTACTCCAGAATCCTCAAGGTTTACTCCAAAATCGAATTCTTCAATCAGTCCCTCACTCTAGTGGCATGGTTGGTTTCGGGTCTTTCTGGAGAACCCCAGGTATTTCGTCATAAGCTGCTCAACTCATTCAGCAATCTTGGGCCCCAGGGACAACATTAATTTTCTAGCTTCTCTAGCTTCCCAAGGGAAAGGTTATAGAACAATTAACACATATAGATCGGCAATATCGGCTGAACACATTCGAGTGGATGGAAGACCTGTGGAAGAACACCCATTGATATGTTGTCTGTTAAAGGGAGTAAGATTTTCAAAACCTCTTTTACCAAAATACAATTCAATGTGGGAAGTAAATGTAATTTTACAGTTTTTTCTTAATCAACCTGATAATTCTTTCTTATCTCTCAAACTTTTGTCTGCAAAGTTGACTGTTCGTTTATGTTTGGTTTCTTGAAAACGCCTTTCTGATGTCAAAGCTCTAGTTGTTTTTCTGTGCAATATACCCCATCCGGTGTTTTTTTCCAGATTTATAGAAGAACTAAAGCGAATTTAAGGTCTGTGTATTATCCTTATTTTCCGAATCACCCAATGTTGTGTGTAGAAAGTTGGTGACGGGAATATATTTAAAAACCAATGATTTGAGGAAGCCATCCGTTCCCCAGCTTCTTATTTCTTTTAGAGCTCCTCATAATCCGGTTTCATCTCCCACTCTAGCCCGTTGAGTTTGGCTGACATTGATATTTCAGTTTTTGGAGCCCATTCTGCCAGAGGTGCTATGGCATCTAAAGCCTTTTGTGCTGGAGCGGGTTTGGATGACTTACTTAAATCTGCTGATAGGAGTAATGTTTCTACTTTTAGAACTTTTTATTGCAAACCTGTTTCTCATGTTGCTTATACAGTTATTACATTGCTTTGAACTAGCATAATAGGAGCCTCTGGGTCTTGTAATAAAATGGAGATTTTCTTAGCTTTATTGAAAGAAAGTCTTGATTTTATTAAAGACACGGAGGTGAGTATTATCCATCCAAATATGCTTCTAACCCTCCCTTTGTTTTTTCTATAGTGCCAGTCACAACTTGAGAAGTAATCGCAACTTTACGTTTTTTGTTCTCACCAATTTTCAACTGTTTTCAATCTGTTCTGCAAGCAGACATATGGATTTTCAAGATGACTTCAATATTCAATACCCACTTTTTCAGTGATTTATCAACCATTTTAAGAACTTTTTCTCTTCTTTTGGCTCTTTTTATTATATTAATTACAGTTCCCATGTTTCAATTTTCCTAACTGCTATTGCAAGAAAAGAGGACTTATTGTTCCCAGTCAAGATATTTATATGAATGCCATTTCATGATTGGCTGTTTTGCTCTTTATGACAGCATACTGTAGTTTTTCTCTCAAAGCATGCTGGGATTTGTAGTTTTTCTTTCTGCTGTTAAAATAAAGTAAAGAAAAGGTAGCATAATACTCGCCTCCGTTTCTTTAATCAAATTAAGTCTTTCTTTCAGTAAAGCTAAGAAAATCTCCATTATAACGTACAGTATCTATACACCCAGCATGGTACTTTCAGTTTACTAATATACATCAGTTTATTGTTAATAAGGAGACAAAGCAAGGGAATATTATTGTGACAGAATTTATTGAATAATTTTATACTCTGGCCTTCACATTCTAGGTAACTCAAACATGATCCCTTACTCTCCTTAAAGAACCAACTCTGGGGCTTGAGGCTCCCCAGTCGCTGTATCTTCTGTACTCGCCGGGTCTCAGGTAGTACTGACGCCCTCTGTAGTTCGGCTCTTCATAGAAGACCCAGTGTCCATCCTGTACATTACAGGAGTAAATGTCATTGTAGCGGAATTGCTCATGAACATGTGGACAATCTTCAGAGAATTCCATCATTTGGCCACCGAAGTTCTCTCGCTCATAAACCCTGATCCTGTAGGATCCACGATGCTGGATAAGAAACAAAAAGAGAAAACGGATGATGGAATAACCTTTGTTAAAACATCCACAGGTTACAGAATAGAACCCAGATTTACATTCTCATGAAATGCTAATACGTTACCAGTACAAAGGTAATAGATATTGCTGTTTTTCTAATTACGAGCAGGTTATACTTTCCTTTGCAAAAACGTGTATCTTAATCAAAAAGATAAGCAAAATACCTATTGTGAAGACGAATATTGCAAAATGTCAGCATTATGATGTTTTAGTAGACTAATATTATACTAAAACAAACGAATATTATAGTATCATAATATTATTATAATATAGTAAAATATAGCTTATAGTAAAAGTCATTGAGATCCCTATGGAAAGCATTCAGAAAATTTGAAAGACTTGTGGCCTAAGTTTTCCCTGGACTACCATTTTGCTCGTACTATGGTTTTAAAAAAGATGAGATAAGATATAAAGACTAGATTCCCTGAATCTTATACAGAATCCACATGGCCCTCTGTTTCTGAATACAAATCTTATCTAAGCAGAAAACATGTGCTCATTCCGTAAGGGAAAACTGATTCTTACATTCTTTGATATTACAGTCCTCGCCCTAACCTTGCAGATACTTTTTTGGCAAAGAAAATTCAGTTCTGGGGACAAGGTTCCTACCGTACAAGTTGACATTGCATCTCATTTGATCACTGCCATGCTTTTCTTGTACAGCTCCTTACAATTTGAAAGATGGAGCTGAGCAAACTGGCATCAATGGAGCTATGCAGCATTGCCTCATCCTTTCCTCAGTGACATTAGTTTAGACTGCATCTCTTGTGAACTTTTAGACTATGCACCCACTTTGAAATGCAAGATTTACCTGAGGATCGAAGTGTCTTTACAGTATAACTACAGAGACCACTTACTTGAGGGGTCAAGCGGCACGACTGGATGGAATCATTGTAACCCATCCACTGCTGGAAGTCAGGGTACTCCCCCCTCCTCAGGTAGTACTGATGTCCTCTAAAATTGGGGTGTTCATAGAGTATCCAGTTGCCACTCTCCACTCGGATGGAGTTGCAGCGACTAAAGAAAGGAGTGAGATCAGGACACTCAGAGCTGCACTCGTGGGAGCGGCCTTGAAAATTCCTGTCCTCGTAGAAGATGATCTATTGTGGATAAAAATAAGACAGTTTAATTATAAGGATTAAGTAAGACATAGTGTAATATGACTACGGTACAAAAAGAAAAATGAAAAGTTTCCTTTTCTTTTCTCTTAAAAAGTTTTTGCATACATTCACAAAGGGAAGGGGTCTCTTGGGGACCCCTTCGCATTTGCGAATGGATTACCACCATCTTGAAGTTGGTGGTAACTGTAAATGTTTTGTGACCACATTCCCGGTCCCAAAACATTCCTACATACCAGTGCTATTCGGTATTAGGAAGGACGCCGTAAACACGCCCCTTCCTAATATTGAATCACAAAAGCAAAATGCGATTCGGTAACAAGTTACTGAGTCGCGTTTTGCCTTTTGTACATGCCAAAAAGCATTTTACTCATCGCAAACGGCGATCAGTAAAATTCTTCATACATCTGGCCCTAGTATGTTATTTCTGTAGATGGGCCCTAGCTTTGTGGGTGAAGCCTCACAAGTAAGGTGATAAGTCCCCTGTGGTGGATTGTCAAGGTGGACATTCAGTCATGCTGTTTTCGTCTGACTAAAAGCTTCCTGTCATGTATGCGGGAGCCCTTTTAGGGTAAAATGCCTGCTTTTCTACCACAAGATAGGTTTTAAAGTCAGATTACACAGGGAATGATTTCAGGACTGGTGATCCATTTGAGGACTAGCAGTGCCTAATTTGTAAGAGAATATGAGCCAGGGCTGAAAGTTTTTTCCCGAAGCCCATGACCAGTGCTTGCGGCATGTCGAGTACCAAGGCTGAATAGTTTTTAATCCACCCTAAACCTGTTTAATCCACCATCAGACACTGCTTGCCAAGTTACCTCACTCTTAATTTCTTTTTTGCCCAAGCTTTCTCCCTCTGTCACTGTTTTTCGATCTCTCTTCCTCCTTCTCCTGTTTTGTGTTTTCCTCTCTTAATCTGTCTCACTGCCTGTTGAGGAAAAATAAGGGCCGTTCCCCTAAATTGACTGCTGGTGGGCTCCACCTGCAACCATTTCCCAAATTAAGCACTGAGGTCTAGTCACAATTTGTTTTTAATATAATATTCTGTGAAATAGTAAATTACAGTATACAGCACCAAGGCTCACACAAGCTTCGCATTGAAGCTTCCTGCCTACACCATGGATATAGCCTCCATTGGTGGAGCAGCAGTGGTGAAACTTGGTCAGTAAGATTCGAGGGGGGTGAGTTTCAGATTTTCGAACAATCATGCTGGCATATACTGTTAAAATACATTATACAACAAACAGGGCGCATGAGAGGGACTTGAGTGGCAGTGAAAAGGGTGAGGAATGCAGATTGGTAGGAGTACTAAGTGAGAGAAACACAACATTTTGTAATAACATTATGAGGACTTTCAAAACAGAGATGAGAGAGAGCGTGTGTGTTTTTGTCAGTGTGTGCATGCTAAAATCCCGGGTGAAATCCGACAGACACCTCACAGTACCCTACGACTAAAAACACCTGCACCCAGCTATTCATCAGAAAATACAATTATATGGGGGGGTTTAACACCCCCCCTGAAGCTACGCTCCTGTGGAGCAGATGCACTAATTTCGGGGTCTAGACGCCAGAGGGGCCCACTAACCCATGATTATTGTTGTATTTCACAGGTCAAAGAGCAGTCAGAGGGGGCATTTACTTTCGTGCTCTAGGGCGCCTGACAGCAGGCTACATGGCTGGACTACAGGCTTCAATATTCTGAGGTTGTGCCACAATGATGCAGTGTCCGTGGACCTCATATTGCTCTTGGGGACTGTAGTCCCTTCGAGCATACACAGAATAGGTAAAGGCTGGCAGTAATGCAGCGTTCTGCCCTCTCACTGGCTGCCTCTGTTTAACAGAGGCCGACCAACTTATAAATTATTCAATTTTTGGAAAATAAAAAAAGAGGATTGTACTAAATGATTATATCACCTGCAAACATTCACGAAGGGGAGGCACTTTGCAACTTTATGAATTTGCAGTTTCTACATTTGCAAAACTTTGCCTCTTGGTGATATTTCCATCTAAATATATTTTTGCCAGAGATTGTATTGTTTTTATGGGAGAATTCTTTCGTGTCTGTTACATTGCATGGCCAGGGTCAGAATAGGGCAGAAAATAGGCCCGGACACCAAAATAAAAGTGGCTCCCATTAGCAAATCAGAAAGCTAAAAAAATGACCCAGATTTGCAAATATGGCAGTTCTGAACTTGTTTAAGGGATGTTGTACACGTGTTTGCAAGACACATTGCATAGGTGTTTTGCAAGGTACGGACGACTGCATGCATTTCTGCTTGCTGCAGGCAAGGGATGTGGTAGTATCAGGGAAATTAACAGTACAAACTGGACACAAGACCATAAAGCAGGTCCACAAATAGCCAAAAACAGGCCCACACACAGGATCTATCAGTGTGCACTGCCTGATAGCCCTATAGGCCAGTCCGACACTGTGTATGGATTTTTTGCTCCAAAAGTATTTTATGATATTTTCACATTCTCTCTTTTTAAAACTCTTCACCAGCCTCATGACGTTTGTGTTGTTTTAAAGAGAATACCTGCTTTGAGGGTTCGAAATGAGGATGTCTATAAAAAACGAGGCTGATCACGTTTATGAATCATAGACTTCTACAGTACACTACTGCTTGGGTGATTGAAGGGTAGAGGCAATCCACCACTGCTGTATAATGTGCTGCCAAAGTTCGGATCTACTGCCTTGAGGTAGGTGTGTCATGACTAAAACCCCCAAAAAGTAAGTCGAAGACGGACAGTGCTCTAGGCTTGTGTACGTTGGCGAACCACATTCACATATATTGCCACTGTCCATAGTGTGTTAAACTGGAAAATCAGAAATAAAGTAAAAAACGTGGCAACTACTTTTCACATCTAATTAATTGAATGTATGTGCTTTGTGAATGAGAATACCCTAGGCAATGCTTCCATATAGTTATATATGTACATCCATGGCCATCTTTTACTTACCTTGCCCATGTTGGCTGCTGGATGGTTGTGAGACCTCGGTGCTGTGGGTGGGCGCACAGCAGCCCTTATATACATCTTCACCTGCCACTATCTGCATGAGAACAATTCAATGAATGCGTGCAGCTGTTTTGTCCAGTGAGACAAACGCGCAGAGGGCCCCTTTCACTGCCTTTACATTGGAGGTGCTGCTGATGCTGTTTGCATTTTGCTGAGCAGGTGTTTTTGATGCTTGGGGACAGCGACAAAAGGCGCCATTGTTCATTTGTTAAAGGCAGTGTAGTTAGTTCAGAAAACCTTTTCATAAAAGGAACAATCTTTCTGGACAGTGTAGCCGGGCCTTTTTCTGATGTTTGTCTGCGTTTCAAGTTGCGCTCACTAAAAATTTCTGGTGTGCTCTGGCATATAAAAACGGAAAGAGGAGCGGAAAAAAAATGTCTTGAGGAGTGTCAGTGCCATGAAGGTGATTTCTGTTGTACATGCATTACATCATTGAAATTGAAAAGGGCTGAGTTAGGAACATCTATATATTGTGCTGTTGCATTACATGTTAGAACAGTTTTCAGGCTATATCAAGTCCAGCACAGAGGAGACAAAACAAGCATTTGCAATACAATAGGTCTCACATTCACAAGTATGAGCTATTGGCATTGTAAATGACAATGCCTTTTATTTATGTTTTGGGTTTTAAAACATAAATAAAAGGTATTGGTATTGGTGGTATTGGCGGTGGTGGTATTGGCGGTGGTGGTATTGGTGGTGGTGGTGGTATTGGTGGTGGTGGTGATTGGTATTGGTGGTGGTATTGATGGTGGTGGTGCTAGTGGTGGTATTGGTGGTGGTGGTGGTATTGGTGGTGGGATTGGTGGTGGTATTGGTGGTTGTGGTATTGGTGGTGGTGGTATTGGTGGTGGTGGTGGTATTGGCGGTGGTGGTATTGGTTTTGGTGGTATTGGTGGTGTTGGTGGTATTGGTGGTATTGGTGGTGGTGGTATTGGTGGTGGTGGTGGTATTGGTGGAGGTGGTGGTATTGCCGGTGGTGGTATTGGTGGTGGTGGTAGTGTTGTTAATAAAACAGGCTTTTGAAAACAACCCATCAGGTGGCTTTAGTACAGATGACATGTAACACAGATGTGCTGTTGTCAGCTTCAGCCCAGATCTGTGACTGGGGGTGAGTGTCTGAAAAGTTTCAGCGCTCCGTCCATCATCTCCTTGTGTTTGCTTTGTTCGCCCTAAGTTGGCAGGGTATGCCCAGACGTGGGTCCCTTGCTCACTTTGCCACTGGATTCAAGCTAGCCTGGCTGATGAGGGGTGTTACCCCGAAACTGGTCCCAGGATGCTTGTTTCCGGTTCAGGGAAGACCTGGCTTGGCAGTTCGGGCTGGACTGTTCCCATGAGGCACAGGGTCAAGGCTGATTTGCATATAGCTGGGTCTGAACTGAGGTGGCGAAGTGAGCTAAAGAACGATGATGGATTCAACCCAGATCTGTGACTGGGGGTGGGTGTCTGAAAAGTTTCAGCGCTCCGTCCATCCTCTCCTTGTGTTTGCTTTGTCAGCCCATTAGCTCAGGATTATATGGTACCTGGAATTCACATGACTTTCGCTACTCATTTCTAAATCCATTTTACTTGGGGGGGTGGGGGTTGAAACAGACACAAGATAATGCCGTGTTAAAGTGATTGAAAGCAGACGCCCATGTTAAGGGGGCGGCCGTGCTGCTTAAAAAAACACAAGCGTTTTCAGCTGAAGCAGCGCATGTCCGGCCTGCAGTAAGAGAAACTCAATAAAGTAAATAGTGCTTACAGATTAAATAACAGGTCCCGTGTAACAACTGAAGTAAAAGGGCCAATCGCCATGGGAGGGTACAAATGAAGACAAGGCCGTACTAAGGAGGTACCAACAAGCCTATTAACGAATCCGAAGGCAGTATTTACGAAAGACAATGACACAAGCCAATGAAAAATATGGGAGGAGAGTGGGCGCGGCTTCTCTCCCATACTCTACTACAGCAGTCTCGCAGAGGGAGCAGCGCATGCGTGCTGCCGCTAGGCTCGACCTAAAAAGAGATTCATCTTGCTCTAAGTTCCCACAGGGCCACGTATCTTTCCGATAAAATCCCCAACTATAACTTGAGTTTAGTTAAATTACTCCATGGTTTAATGCGTTGATTTGACTGCACCCGATTACAAGTATCTCCCCATATGGAGATTTCAAACAGCAATTCTGCTTGCGAAATCTCTGCATGCGCAAAAGTTTCCCAAAATACCTGCTTGTAATTCGCATGCATAAATAGAAAAAGAGAAATGGCTAGTTTACTGATAACCACTTCCACATTAAGAATTCAAAATAAACAAGACCTTCAGGACAGTGCAGGTGTTAATCTTCTCTCAGCCCCCAAAAATCAAGCAATTTCCGAAATCTCATCCCACAAATCAACAATGATGGTAGACGCAACAACAAAGCACAAAATTGCATATAACTTCCAAAAAAGTTAAAATGAAAAATAAGATTATAACCAGGCACAACAACTCATTAGAGAACAAGACACAAGTGAGTGCAATTACCCACAGAACCCTATAAAGTAATCAACAAATATAGTTTTTCCTTTTACATGAAGTCTGGCAATGGATCAAATATGCACTGCCCATTGCTATTGCTTACACGTGTCACAACTACTGTTACACCATGTTCCTGGAGCAAGAGGAGGAAGCAGCAGAACTCCAAAGGGTGATGCCAGCTTATCAACGTAGGAGATGGGACAGGGTTACCAGGACTTGTTTTGCCCCCCTGAACGTGACACCAGATAGTATTTTAAGAACCCATAGGCTGGACATCCGGTACGTCCTTAATTCCAATGGTATGTTCTAGAGCAGTGGTTCTTAACCTGTGGTCTGGGGACCCCTGAGGGTCCGCGAAGCCTAGCCAGGGATCCACAATTGCTTAGAAAACTAAATAATATTATCAAATTAATAAAGTTTACATAAATAAAGAAGTAAGACTTGCAGGTGGACATGTTAACACATTCTGTAATGGTGAAGGAATTTGAAACTGAAAACTAAATATTAAGTTAGTATCCTCAGCTTGAATTGTGCATCATGCAGAATTTAGTATGGATGATGGGTGGCCTCAACTGAATTTAGAAAACGCCCGGCCTTCCTATTATAATTACAATTTTGATATTTTTTATATTTGTTAATGAATTAAATAAAATATTTCATTATTTGTATATTTGTTTGATGAATGCTTGCTTCTGTATTTTTTATTGTTTTTTTTACAGTCAAGTCATCGAAAATGCACAGGTCACTGTCCTCTTCTTCCACTAATAACTCAGTGGGGGTCCTCGGATTCCAATAGTGATTAATTGGGAGTCCCCGGGTTTCAGAAGTGTTTAAGTGGGAGTCCACAGAAGACAAAATGTTAAGAACCACTGCTCTAGAGAACAACATCACCATAAGGAAAACAATCCCCCTCTCACAAATCTACTGTGATCATTAAATTTTTTTGCCACGGGGGAGCCAAGAACAAAGAACCAAGAGATCAGAACCCAGTAGGGAATACATACCCAATTTGTCAGGAAACACTCTGAAAAGTTATACAATCTTGGTCCCTATTGGACTTAGCCCTTTTTGAAGGTTTATCCCCAACCTTTTGCTTCTTCCTCCTATTTTTTCCTGACCTGTTGTTGTTGTCTATAGGACTCTGGGCCCTTTACCACTGCTGATCAGTACTAAAGTACATATGCTCTCTGTGTAAATTGTGAACATGATTGGGTATCCATTATTGGCATATTTGATTTACTAATAAGTCCCTAGTAAAGTGCACTAAGTGTTCCAGGGCCTGTAAATCAAATGCTACTAGTGGGCCCGCAGCACTGATTGTGCCACCCACATGAGTAGCCCTGAAAAGGTATCTCAGACCTGCCACCGCAGTGTCTGTGCGCAGTTGTTAACTGCCATGTCAACCTGGCAAGTGCACCCACTTATGGCTATCATCAACCGCCATTTCAACCGCCAATGTTTCCTTTTCAACCTTATACTAATATGGCCCCTAACCAGCCTTTTTTAGGGTATGGCCAAGGCCGTTCAAGAGGTCGCAGAAGAAATCAACAAACAAATGTTCATTGGAGTCCACAATTGGCTTCCACGACAACTCGCAGTATGACGAAGCCTCCTGTGCAACCCGGGACCAACAACGAAGTGATTTGATTGTTAACCTGAGTACTCGAATTTTGACAGATGATGAAACAGTAGTCCTGGAGAAGGGACTAGGTTTTGTTCCAACGAACAGAGGCGATACCTTCCAAGTGAGACAAGAGCTGGCTAGTTTCTTTCGGAAAATTTTTGAAGATAAGTTTACATCAGACCATGATGAAGAGTCTAAGAACACGGGATTGAGGCCAAGATCAGTTTTTAATCCTCCAGTGCATTTGATTCCAGCACAAATAATCACCTTTGAGAAAGCTGTATTGCATGATGTGACTCATATATTTGAACAAAACACTAGGCAATATCAGAATTTATCGAAACTTGAACGATTGGCACTCCAGAAACTAGCTGAAGATGGTTCCATCGTTATAAAGCCAGCCGACAAAGGTGGCGCAATCGTGATTTCAGACACCACATCATACAGAGCTGAGTGTTTACGTCAACTGGATGATAAGCGTTTCTACAGACGTTTGAAGATGGATCCCACAAAACGATTGTCTTTGGAAATTAAGAGAATAGTGAATGAAGCCAAAGAAGAAGGGTGGATAACTGATCATGAAGCTTCTTTCTTGGTTACACCCTATCCCATCACCCCTATTTTTATGTATTGCCAAAGATACATAAAGAACAGCGACCACCACCAGGGAGACCTATTATCTCCGGAATCGGATCGATCTTGGAGCCTCTATCTACATTTGTCGATTTTTTCTTCGACCTATGGTTCACAAGATGCCCACCTACTTACAGGATACAAAAGATCTATTACGACTCCTGGCAGAGACAACGTTTGACACTGAAAGGGACTATTTAGTCTCCTTCGACGTGGAGTCTCTGTATACTTCCATACCACAAGATGAAACATTGATGACAGTGGAGACATTACTTCATAACAACTCTTTGGACAGTATCACCCCAGTACACTTCATCATGTCGTGTGCACGGTTAGCCATGAAAGAAAATTTTTTAAGTTTGAAGATGACCTGTTTTTACAAACGTCTGGGACATCCATGGGCAGTGTTTTTGCCCCAAGTTTGGCTAATCTCTATGTGCATCATTTTGAACAGACAGAAATTTTACAATCACATAACCCCTATGAAAAACATATTCGTGTCTGGAAACGTTATATAGATGACGTGTTTGTGATATGGAGAGGTACCCCGGACACTATTGTTTCATTTCATCATTGGCTGAATATGAGAAATGCATTTCTGAAATTCACTTTTGAATTCTCTAACATTAGCCTACCCTTCCTCGACATACGGATATTTCCTGAGGGGAATGGCTTGGACACAGAACTTTACAGGAAACCAATGGCACGCAACTCGCTTCTGCTTTATCAAAGATACCATCCAAAGTCTTTGCGTGAGAATCTGCCCTTTGGACAGTTTCTCCGTATTAGGAGGAATTGTTCTACTACTGAAAAATATAAAGAACATGCGAGTAATCTTACTCATCAGTTGAAAGCAAGAAAATACCCATTGCACATCATTCGTACATCCAGGAAGAGAGCTGCTAATAATAACAGGGAGGCGTTGATTGAGGTGACACCTCCTAAGGAGGAACAGTCCAGACTGACCTGTGTCAATACCTTCTGTAGTTATTCAAATGAAATCAAGAAGAGCATCCTGAGACATTGGAAGATTTTGAATATCGGGAAGGAACATTTGCCTCGTCCGCTATTTGCCTTTAAAAGGAGTGCGAACATTAAAGACCAGGTGGTACACACCCGGCCACAGATGAAAAGAACTGCCGGTCATGAATCCCTATGGGGTTTACCCCCAATTAAAGGTCATTTTCCCTGTGGGTCCTGTGCAGTGTGTCCACAAACTATTCGTACAACTGAAATTGATATTGGTACAAATATCCCTTGGACACTATCGAAGCACACTAACTGTAATAGTGACAAACTGATTTACATGATTACCTGCCCATGTGGTCTCCGCTATGTCGGTATGACCACGCGTAAAATTAAGACACGCATACTCGAACACAAGAGCACCATCCGTTGTAAAAAAAGATCTACTAAGATGACAAATCACTTCTTAGACCTCAACCATAGTGAAGAAGCTCTACACTGGGTGGTCCTAGAGCAACCTTTTATTCCGGCACATATCATCAATATATCCAATTTTCTGTTCAGACGAGAACAGCGTTGGGTATATAGGATTAGGAGTGACAGTCTAGGACTCAATGATGAGATTCCCTGGTTAGCTCTTTGAATACTGTTGCACTATTCAGCCTGTGTGAGTACACATTATTGGATAACTGAGGTATCAATTGTGGATGAGTTTAGTTCAGCCTGCTTGCGTAATGGAACATGTCTGAATTCCAATTTCAGCGGCTATTTTTCTTTATACTCTCCTTTGGCACATTTTTTAAGATAACCTTTGGCCAAACAATGTACTCTAGAAGCCCTTTTAACAAAGTTACATGGGTTAATAGTCAAAAGAGTGCTGTGGCAAAATGGTTTACACATGCGCAGACAACGTCCTTTGGAAACAGAATAACTTCTCCCTTTCACACATGCGCGAGAAAACAGCGTTGCGAGTAGCGCGCACGCGTGTTCCATTTATATTAGAATTTAGGCGTTGCCTTTCGCCTACTAGGGGTCCTTGCACTACACGCGCTGATTTGAAAATGCTGGCTTTGGACGCTATTTAAAAGCTTTCCTTGCCTCCGGTCGAATACCTCCGGTCGCAGCTTCTGAACGTGACGGGGTACCGACGGAGAGGTAAGCATTTGTGCAGTGTGTCCGCCAACCTTCTTTGGCGTCACGACCTGATTGTTATGGGCTCTTGTTGGAATGCTTATAGGGCTCTTTACACACTTTTCTTGACAGACTTTGTGTTTTTTGATGTTAGAGATTGCGTCTCCCTCGTTACTTGTGGATGTGCTCTCATGAGCATTTACATTCAGAACAGAGTTTTTTCATGTTAGTCTTGGGTGTCCCTTTATGAGGAGTTATGTTTTGTTAACAGTTCTACAATCTTGGTGGAGCCTCCTTTGATGTATTTGGGCGTTCCCTTAAGATATGTGATTCGTCTATAACAGTACTCTGGAGTTTTTTCAAAGTTTTTTCAAAGATCTTTTTGGCCCATTATATTATACATTTATGCAAGTTGGGTCATCATGGTAGTGTCTTACCTTCTTTGATTAACTTTTACTTTTTTTGAAAGCATATTACAATCATTACCCATTGGACCATTCTGTGGGTTTTAAAATTGATTTTCTTGTCATTTTTAGCCATTTGTACCAGACCCTTTGCATTGTGCTAGTTTTAACTGTGATGGAACTACTCACGCATTAATCTGTTAGATCAGTGCTTAAACCGAGTTGTTATCGTGTGTGACACATGATTTCACTCTGATTTTTTGCAGAGCGGGGCCCCCTTCCCTGAGCTGTTGCCAGGTAGAGGTGTGGCTACTTATCCTATACTGTTGGGTAAGTTACTCATAGAGAAAATTGAAGAATTCTTTCTTTCATTGAATCTTCTCAACATAATTATGGTTAAATACCGATATGGAATAGATATAGATCTAATCCTTCCAGTTAAATACGTATGAGCAATACTGATTGTTTGACTTATGTTTTTTATCTTTCCTTTTCTTTTTTGTCTTATATATACAGATAGTTCCAGTATTACTATAACAAACAATATACAGGATTACTGGTTGTATATATTTTATTTTTCACATTTTGCATTAGCAGCAGCAATAATGTCCATTTGGTCCTGAAGAAAGCCGGGATACTTTTGTAGATCGTATTGGCTGAAACATGTTGACCACTCTTTAAAATTGAGCAGTTTATAATTTATACTGCTCTTTGCACTGCTTTTAATCCTGCCAGTGTTAGCAAGTGAATAAAAATCTTTGTTTTGCTGACATTAGGTAGTTTTAAATTCACGATTTTTCACAACTTTTTTACTCTGTTGCGCTGCGTACTCACCCTACCAGATACTTTCCGTATGGGATTTTAGCATCCTTAGTAGTATTGCACTATTTTTGAAAACATCCCAGAGCTCCTTCCTCTTAGAGAGGGAGTTGTAGCCCTCAGTGGGACTAGGTATTCCCACTGAGAGGAGAAACCCATATGATGAAGCATGCCACCATAGGTGGGTGAGGGTATTCATCCTAAAAGGGATCTCTCCCCTGAGGAGATTTGATGAGAAACAATTTGTTTTCTTTCAGTTTGTTTTTGTGCGTATATAGACCCAAGGTTATTTTGTGTTATCATTGTGTTAGAAAGGGGATATTTTTCCTTGCAGGTCTCTAAACTCCCTCCCTTGGACCCTCTTCTCCTGTTTTTTGTGTTATGAAGTGCACTAACTTGCCAGGCCCTAACCTTCCCTTTTCTTACAGGTACGGCACCCCTATGGTAGGCCCAAGGTACCCCCCTGGGCAGGGTGCAGTGTATGAGAAAGGTAGGACATGTACTGGTGTGTGTGACATATCCTGATAGTGAAATACTGCCAATTTCGTTTTTCACTATTGAAAGGCTATCTTGCCCCATAGGAAAGAATGGGAAATGCTTTGTAACATCTTACAAGTATAACTGCCCATTGGGACAAGATAGGGAAATAACGTTTAGGCTCTCTAAACACAACATTTAATAACACATCTTTTAGTAAAGATGGTTTTTAAATTGTGTGTTTGAAAATGCCACGTTTTAGAAAGTAGGCCTTTTCTTGTTTAGCCATTCTGTGTGCCTCTGACTGTTTGTGTATTGACCTTCTGGTTTTGGAGTGGCAGGGGCTGGGGAGGTGCATTCACTGTAGACAGCCACTGGGGGGGGTTGGGGTGTGCCTGGCTCTTCCTGGATGATTCAGAGCTGAGCTGAATAGACCTTGGCTGAATTTAGAGTAGTGGGAGGAGATTTCTTTGCACCTGAATAGGGCCTGTATCCCCTGCACAATGCTGTCTCCACCCCCTGTGGTCATACTGCACCAGAGAGGACAGAACTGGTTTGGACTGGGCTCAGAGACCCTTGCACAAAGAGAACAAAGACATTTTGGGGTATAAATATTAGACCTAAAACCCCAGAACTTTAGATTAGTTCAGGTATCAAGAGGAACCTTTGCAAAGGAGAAGAGCTGAAGAGCTGTGAGGAGGAGTACTGCCCTTTTGCTGTGTGCTGTGTGGGGTTGGCCTGCAGTTGCTGCTTCTGCCAAGGAAACAACAAAGGACTGGACTTTGCTGTGTATTCTGCTTGTGAAGTTTCTCCAAGGGCTTGTGTGTGCTTGTCTCCTGTTTAGAATTCTCAGGAATACAAAAGAGTTCCTGCAAATCTGCTGGTGCTGCTGGACTCTGCCATCTGTGAGTCCTACCCTTGCCTGAGGTGCCTCCTTCTAGTTACAGGGCCTCAGAGGTGGGTTTTGCAGCTAATCTCTACAAGAACTGGTGCAAAGCATCGCAAAACCGTGCACAGCCTCTCGGAACCGTCTCGCCCGCGTCCCTCTAAACAGCTGAAAGCCTCTCGGAACCAATGGCGTGCGACGCGCAGCCCCCAGCACCGATGCCGGACGACACGAAGCCTCGCAAAGTGACACATCCTCCCGGACTGTCACGCATCGTACCTGTGCGCCAAGTCTTTCCACGCATCACCTGCAGCCCAGAATAGTCTTGGATTTAGCCGCCTCACTTCCCCCTACAGTCGGAATTCGACGCATCACTTCTCCTGTGTGCAGCAGAACTGTCGCCTCGCCTCCCCAAGGACCCAGGAACTGACGCATCACTGTGTTTTCCAACGCTACTTGTCTCTGCGGCTGTTTGGCCTTGTGAACTTTGACGCATCTACAGGTACTTTGGTGTAAAATCACGCATCCATAGTTTTCTATGGACCAAGTTGTTTGAAACCTTTTTGAAGTCATATTCTTATTACATGTATGTTGGTTTTTTGTCGTTTTGGTCTTGTTGAGTTTAGATAAAGATACTTTATTTTTCCTAAACTGGTGTGGTGTCCATTTGTGGTGTTATCACTGTATTACTGTGTGTTTTGAGTACAATTACTTTACACATTGCCTTTGGGATAAGCCTGTCTGCTCGTGCCAAGCTACCCAGGGGGTGAGTAGGGGTTATCTAAAGTGTGTATCCCCCTTACCCTGAGTAGAAGCAAGGGTCCCTATCTGCCAACTAGAGACCCCCATTTCTAACAGTCCCACTCCCCCAAGAGCAATAGGGGGCAGATTTCACACGCCCTGCTGCAAGGACGTAGTCAATGCAACAATATGGGGGAAAGGTTCCCATACCACTTCTAAGAATAGGGGGAAGGTTCTGGTGGGCAGTGGCCCAGAGCACCCCATTTCCAACCCCAGTACTTTGATTGCTTCCAGCTGGTACACAAGCAAGGGCACTCGGTATGTACCAACAGTCCATCCACTGGTAGAAGCTAAACAGGGGCGGCCAATGTGGCCTTACGGGGAAGTAGTTCCCAGGAGCAGAGGGTAGAACTTGCCCTGGTGTCTCTTAGCTGGGAGGTGGATCCAAGGATAAACATCTGATCTCTGACAGAGGGAGTTGCTACTTCTATCAGGTTACAGTTAATGGGATACCTGTCAGTGCCCTAATGATGCCAGTCAGGCCATGGTGGTGGAAAGATTGGTTTCACCAGAGCAGTGCACTGGACATTTGTGTAGGGAAATCAGGCCCATAGGTAGAACCTCTTCCATCCTATGGCTCTGGTGTCAATGGAATGGGGTAGGGAAGTGGCCCAGAGGAGGGTGATAGTTAATCCCCAGATGCCCATTGGCTGCATTCTGGGAAATGAATTAGCATGAGTGTTAGAAGAGCTGTGAGGGGCAGCCACCAAGGGTGCCCTGAATACTCGAGTTTGTGAGGACACTACTCCAAGAGGGAGGGTATGACGGTACTGATGGAGAGGAAGGGACGGGACGTAGAAACAGTCTACAGTGGGAGGACCAGTGCATGAGGGGTTGCTAGCTTGAGAGCAGAGCACCCCAAGACTGACCCTGATATCTGAAATGGGGATGACGCTATGCTGTCACAGAGACAGAGGGCTGGAGACCTGCACCAGACAGACCCCTGCATGACACAGAAACTGTCTAACCTTTGGAGGTGGTCCCCGTTGGAAGTCCTGTCATGCCACGCACCTGTTCAGCCTCAGGGTAAAGGCCCTGGGCTCAGAGGCCATTCTCAAGATACCACCCTGGAGGGAGGGAGAGTGGAAGTAGGGTTCCTTCCTAACACTCGGGCTGTTGATCCCCATTCTGAGAGACCTCAGAGATCTGGGAAACCACAGGAGCAAGTAGGGAACTCCTTGCCAGCCCCAGGCTTGAGGTGAGGCTTACACAAGGTCCCCAATTGGAGCCTCCATCTGGCAGTGGATGGCCCAGTGCCAGGCTCTTGAAACTGGCAGCTGTCAGTGGCCTCAGCTGGTTGCTGTCTATATGGGCAAAGTTTTCCTTGGGTTGGAGACTCTGATGGAGCAAGGACTCGTAAATGAGACTTGCTCGGAAGCAATCCTTTCGTTTTAACTCATTAACGAATTACTAACAACGTGTTTGTAATTAATAATTTGCATTTAGAAAAAGACACGCGGGACAGTGAAGCTTGCATATGTGTTTACTAATCATAACAACATGAACGAAGGACTAAAACGCACTTTAACAAGGGATCTTTACTGCGCATGAGCCTACTGCATCTACGTAGTATGACGTACTAATGCTTGGAGGGAAATTCTTGCGCCTGCGAAAAGTTATTAAAAATGGCCGCTTGAAAGCTCACATGCATGGCACCTGCTTGGCTGAAATAGAAAATAAGTTTTATACTAACGCAAATGCAGAAAGGGTAATAATAATTAGAGTGGGTTAGAGTAGAGGTTAGTGGTGTACAGTGAAACCATTTATTTTTGAGAATAACATTTCTTCTTTTGACTTTATTATTAGTGCACATTTGGGCCTTCCCCACTTGTCTGAATTGGGCTGACTGACTTGACCCCACGCATGCGCACCAGAGAGAGAATAAGGAAAGATGAGTAAGGACTTGTCACGCGTCCAAGGCCAGCGAAGATGTGCCCTGGGAACATGAGGGTGAAGAATTCATATGAAGAAGCTTTATTCATGACATTGCAACATTTTGTAATAATAAAGTTTGGAGATGTATGGGAAAGGAAATGATTTAATAAAGTTTGAGGGGAGGGATTTGAAAACAATGGTTTAATGAAATAAGTGAAATGTAAGCATGGTATGATGATCACCCCCCCTCGCCTGTCCAATCAGAGTTAGTATTTTGTGAAATTGAAACATTAATGGGTGGTACATGGTTATGGAAAGGTATAATTGGGGTAGTTTTTAGTTAGTTAGTTAGGTCTTATTGAGAGCCGATGATGAGCTGAACTGACACCGAGCTTAACGGGAGCACAGAAGCAGAGCTCGGGATGCTGTCGGTGCTGGGGGGGTGGTGCTGATGCTGTGAGACGCTGATGAAGAAATCGAATGCAGAACCATCTATTTTAACTTAATTGGGTTAGAAAGAAGATCGCGGAAGAACCACAAGGAGGAAGAGAGTGTCAGAGAGGGGTGCGACGCAGTCGTCGGTATTTAGAGAGGTGAAGTAACCTGTCCTGATTCCTGTCCTGAAGTCTTTGTCTCCTGATCTATCCCGGGGGACCCTTACCAGCCCTTTGGCCAGGGGGTTGGTCTTCACACCATCCTTGGTAATTATAAATTCATCGTATTGATAGATGTTCTTCTCTCTCTGTCCTCTTCTTTCTGAGCATAGTTATTGTGTGGATCTGAATTGCTATTGTTTATTGAGAATTGATTGAATTGACACTTATACAAATGAGGGTATTTGTACTGAAACTTTGAGATGGTTCACACTCAATTAATTTAGATAAAGATTTTAAAACTTCCCGAGTCTGTGATTATTTCATTTAATCGAGAAATGTTTAATAAGTTATGTTAATTATCACCATCAACTAGTTCCAACTAATGGTCCATTGACCAGAGGAAAGAACTAATTGATCAGTGAAAGGTTTAGTTAGGGAAAAGAAATAACTAGATCTTGAAGTATGAAAATCATAAACTAAGTTCCAGCAGTCTACTTGGTATTTAGCGGAAGTAGTTATATGGGCCCAGGTGAGTATATGGTAGTGGAGTATCTGCTGTTAGTACACCGCTGGATCAGTTTTCTGGTAGCAGAGTTATGGTTATTATTGACTAGTTTGGTGATAAGTATAGATTATTGATTATTGATTTATGTTTAACAAAAAGAGTTAGCGTCTTGTTTTATGTTGTCTGGAAAATTCCCGGGGAATAAATAGCGGGTGGCGATAGAAACCACACTGCAGTGAGGTTACTCGTCTGTTGGAATAACACTGAGAAGCTAGGTAGGGCTGGCAGTGTTAAAATAGGGACTATTTTCTGTGTAAAAGTAAGAGTGATTGATAGCAAAGAGTTCGCTAGTGAAACTTTAGGCGTTATATCACCTAGAAAGGGTAACCCTGAAGGAGTAGCAAGTTCTTCCAAGCTAGATTGACAGCAAAAGGAGTTCGCTGGTGAAACTTTGGTCTCAAATTTCCCAAAACGGGTGACACCGGAGGAGTAGCAGGTTCTCTGGAGCTTGAATGAAGGGTAAGCGGAAGGGTTTTACTCGCAGTGGAAAGAAGTAAACTATCCTTTGATTTAGTGGAACAGACAGAGTAGCAAATGTTTTTATGTCGTAATAACAAAGAATTTGAAAGAAAATATCAAGAAATAAGTTTTCGTATTACCTTGTGAAGGGAGGGTCAGTTGCCGGAGTGGTACTGACGTCACAGTGAGCCGCGCTGGGATTGGTAGAAACAGCGGGCGTGTGACAGAAGCAGCCTTGTAAAGGAGGGGTCAGTAGTAAGGGGCAGAACTGACGTCAGGAAAAGGCTGCGCTGGCATTGGTCAGATCACGAGCGTGAGCCTGATTTGATTGGATAGCTAGTTAGAAGCTGCGCTAGGATTGGTGGAGAGAGAGATTGTACGCGGGATTTTGATTTGACTGTTAGTGCAAGACGTACAGGTAGAAGATTTCAAGGGTTTGCAGAATAAAATTTTCTACATCGTTCCTCAAGGATGTATGGAGAGAAAAGAAAGATGTCATTTTTAACCCCTTCGCTGCTAGGCCTTTTCCCCTCCTGTGCTAAGCCTTTTTTGGCTATTTGGGGTAGTGCGCGCTTAGGCCCCTGTAACTTTTTGACCACATAAGGTATCCATGCCAAATTTGCGTCCTTTTTTCTAACATCATGGGGATTGTAAAGGTACCCAGGGTTTGTGGATTCCCCTGGAGGGGACCCAGAAATTAGTCAAAATACAGCAACATTTTGGTTTTTTTGGGAAAAAGGCAAAAAAGGGCTACAGATGAAAGCGTCTTGATTTTTCCCTGCAAATGGCATCAAAAAGGGGTTGTGGGGATGAAATCACCATCTTCCCAGCTTTCAGGGACAAGCAGACTTTTGTCAGAAAACCAACTTTTTTTACACAGTTTTGGCATTTTTCTGGGACATAGCCTATTTTTGCTATTTTTTGTGCTTTCAACCTCCTTCCAGTTAATGGTAGAAATGGGTATGAAACCAATAATGGATCCTGGAAAGCCATATATTTATGAAAAGTAGACAAAGTTCTGAATTCAGCAAGGGGTCATTTGTGTAGATCCTTAAAGTTTTCCTTATAGAAACTAACAGTTAAATAAAGGAAAAATTGAAAATTAGTTGAAAAAAACAGCCATTTGTGTCAACGTTTTCACCTGTAACTTCTTCTAATTATGACAGCTATTTGAAGGCAATATACCGTTATATCCGCTGGACCTTTCTGGTTGTGGGGATATATAGGACTTGTAGGTTCACCAAGAACCCGACGAACCCAGAGCCAATAATTGAGCAACATCTTGCAATGATTTTTTTTAAGTACCGGGTATATAGCAATTATTTTGGGAAAATGTATACATGGAAAAATTGTTATGAAAGACACCTATGTATTTCTAAAATGGGAACAAAATGTAGATTTTAGAAACAGTAGATATTTGCACATTTCCGAAATTGGGAGTACCCATACTAGCATGAGAATTATAGGTCATTTTTCAAAATGACTTATTTTTTACACATTGTCTTTCATTTGGAAGGCAGAAATGCATCGAAAGTCAATAGGTAATAACAGTTGCTCTACAATTCTGTGTTACCCTAAGTCTCCCGATAAAAATGGTACCTCACTTGTGTGGGTAGCCCTTGTGCCCACAACAGGAAATGGCTCAAAATGCAACGTGGACGTACCACATTTTCACAATGAAAAATTACCCTTTTTTTGCAAAGTGCCTAGGTGTAGTTTTTGAACCCTTGCTCTGCCGGCACCTAGGGAAACCTAGCAAACCTATACATTTTTGAAAACTAGACACCCAGGGGAATCCAGGATGGGGTGACTTGACTGCCTCCCACCAGGTTCTGTTACCCAGAATCCCTTGCAAACATAAAAAATTGTCAAAAGAAACACATTTTCCCCACATTTCTGTGGTGGAAAGTTCTGGAATCTGCGTGGATCCACAAATTTCCACCCACCAGCGTTCCCCAAAGTCTTACGAGAAAAATGGTACCTCACTTGTGTGGGTCGGCATAGTGCCTGCGACAGGAAACGGCGCAAAACGCAACGCGGTCACACCTCAATTTTGCAGTGAAAAATGACCCTTTTTTGGCAAAGTGCCTAGCTGTAGTTTTTGAACCCTACCTCTGCCGGCACCTAGGGAAACCTAGCAAACCTATACATTTTTGAAAACTAGACACCCAGGGGAATCCAGGATGGGGTGACTTGACTGACTCCCACCAGGTTCTGTTACCCAGAATCCCTTGCAAACATAAAAAATTGTTAAAAAAAACACATTTTCCCCACATTTCTGTGGTGGAAAGTTCTGGAATCTGCGTGGATCCACAAATTTCCACCCACCCCGCGTTCCCCAAAGTCTTACGAGAAAAATGGTACCTCACTTGTGTGGGTCGGCCTAGTGCCTGCGACAGGAAACGGCGCAAAACGCAACGTGGTCACACCTCAATTTCGCAGTGAAAAAGGACCTTTTTTTTGCAAAGTGCCTAGCTGTAGTTTTTGAACCCTACCTCTGCCGGCACCTAGGGAAACCTAGCAAACCTATACATTTTTGAAAACTAGACACCCAGGGGAATCCAGGATGGGGAGACTTGACTGCCTCCCACCAGGTTCTGTTACCCAGAATCCCTTGCAAACATAAAAAATTGTCAAAAAAAACACATTTTCCCAACATTTCTGTGGTGGAAAGTTCTGGAATCTGCGTGGATCCACAAATTTCCACCCACCCCGCGTCCCCCAAAGTCTTACAAGAAAAATGGTACCTCACTTGTGTGGGTCGGCCTAGTGCCTGCGACAGGAAACGGCGCAAAACGCAACGTGGTCACACCTCAATTTCGCAGTGAAAAATGACCCTTTTTTGGCAAAGTGCTTAGCTGTAGTTTTTTAACCCTAGCTCTGCCGGCACCTAGGGAAACCTAGCAAACCTACACATTTTTGAAAACTAGACACCCAGGGGAATCCAGGATGGGGTGACTTGACTGCCTCCCACCAGGTTCTGTTACCCAGAATCTTTTGCAAACATAAAAAATTGTCCAAAAAAACACATTTTCCCCACATTTCTGTGGTGGAAAGTTCTGGAATCTGCGTGGATCCACAAATTTCCACCCACCCCGCGTCCCCCAAAGTCTTACGAGAAAAATGGTACCTCACTTGTGTGGGTCGGCCTAGTGCCTGCGACAGGAAACGGCGCAAAACGCAACGTGGTCACACCTCAATTTCGCAGTGAAAAATGACCTTTTTGGCAAAGTGCCTAGCTGTAGTTTTTGAACCCTACCTCTGCCGGCACCTAGGGAAACCTAGCAAACCTATACATTTTTGAAAACTAGACACCCAGGGGAATCCAGGATGGGGTGACTTGACTGCCTCCCACCAGGTTCTGTTACCCAGAATCCCTTGCAAACATAAAAAATTGTCAAAAAAACACATTTTCCCCACATTTCTGTGGTGGAAAGTTCTGGAATCTGCGTGGATCCACAAATTTCCACCCACCCTGCGTTCCCCAAAGTCTTTCGAGAAAAATGGTACCTCACTTGTGTGGGTCGGCCTAGTGCCTGCGACAGGAAACGGCGCAAAACGCAACGTGGTCACACCTCAATTTCGCAGTGAAAAATGACCCTTTTTTGGCAAAGTGC
Source organism: Calotriton arnoldi (assembly GCA_963921515.1). Classification (NCBI taxonomy): domain Eukaryota; kingdom Metazoa; phylum Chordata; class Amphibia; order Caudata; family Salamandridae; genus Calotriton; species Calotriton arnoldi. The sequence continues at coordinate 86,628 of CAWUFW010020652.1, read as the reverse complement.
CTAGCTGTAGTTTTTGAACCCTAGCTCTGCCGGCACCTAGGGAAACCTAGCAAACCTATACATTTTTGAAAATTAGACACCCAGGGGAATCCAGGATGGGGTGACTTGACTGCCTCCCACCAGGTTCTGTTACCCAGAATCCCTTGCAAACATAAGAAATTGTCCAAAAAACACATTTTCCCCACATTTCTGTGGTGGAAAGTTCTGGAATCTGCGTGGATCCACAAATTTCCACCCACCCCGCGTTCCCCAAAGTCTTACGAGAAAAATGGTACCTCACTTGTGTGGGTCGGCCTAGTGCCTGCGACAGGAAACGGCGCAAAACGCAACGTGGTCACACCTCAATTTCGCAGTGAAAAATGACCCTTTTTTGGCAAAGTGCCTAGCTGTTGTTTTTTAACCCTAGCTCTGCCGGCACCTAGGGAAACCTAGCAAACCTATACATTTTTGAAAACTAGACACCCAGGGGAATCCAGGATGGGGTGACTTGACTGCCTCCCACCAGGTTCTGTTACCCAGAATCCCTTGCAAACATAAAAAATTGTCCAAAAAAACACATTTTCCCCACATTTCTGTGGTGGAAAGTTCTGGAATCTGCGTGGATCCACAAATTTCCACCCACCCCGCATCCCCCAAAGTCTTACGAGAAAAATGGTACCTCACTTGTGTGGGTCGGCCTAGTGCCTGCGACAGGAAACGGCGCAAAACGCAACGTGGTCACACCTCAATTTCGCAGTGAAAAATGACCCTTTTTGGCAAAGTGCCTAGCTGTAGTTTTTGAACCCTACCTCTGCCGGCACCTAGGGAAACCTAGCAAACCTATACATTTTTGAAAACTAGACACCCAGAGGAATCCAGGATGGGGTGACTTGACTGCCTCCCACCAGGTTCTGTTACCCAGAATCCCTTGCAAACATAAAAAATTGTCAAAAAACCACATTTTCCCCACATTTCTGTGGTGGAAAGTTCTGGAATCTGCGTGGATCCACAAATTTCTACCCACCCCGCGTTCCCCAAAGTCTTACGAGAAAAATGGTACCTCACTTGTGTGGGTCGGCCTAGTGCCTGCGACAGGAAACGGCGCAAAACGCAACGTGGTCACACCTCAATTTCGCAGTGAAAAATGACCCTTTTTTGGCAAAGTGCCTAGCTGTAGTTTTTGAACCCTACCTCTGCCGGCACCTAGGGAAACCTAGCAAACCTATACATTTTTGAAGACTAGACACCCAGAGGAATCCAGGATGGGGTGACTTGACTGCCTCCCACCAGGTTCTGTTACCCAGAATCCCTTGCAAACATAAAAAATTGTCCAATAAAACACATTTTCCCCACATTTCTATGGTGGAAAGTTCTGGAATCTGCGTGGATCCACAAATTTCTACCCACCCCGCGTTCCCCAAAGTCTTACGAGAAAAATGGTACCTCACTTGTGTGGGTAGGCTTAGTGCCTGCGACAGGAAACGGCGCAAAACGCAACGTGGTCACATCTCAATTTCGCAGTGATAAATGACCCTTTTTTGGCAAAGTGCCTAGCTGTAGTTTTTGAACCCTAGCTCTGCCGGCACCTAGGGAAACCTAGCAAACCTATACAGTTTTGAAAACTAGACACCCAGGGGAATCCAGGATGGGGTGACTTGACTGCCTCCCACCAGGTTCTGTTACCCAGAATCCCTTGCAAACATAAAAAATTGTCAAAAAAACCACATTTTCCCCACATTTCTGTGGTGGAAAGTTCTGGAATCTGCGTGGATCCACAAATTTCCACCCACCCCGCGTTCCCCAAAGTCTTATGAGAAAAATGGTACCTCACTTGTGTGGGTCGGCCTAGTGCCTGCGACAGGAAACGGCGCAAAACGCAACGTGGTCACACCTCAATTTCGCAGTGAAAAATGACCCTTTTTTGGCAAAGTGCCTAGCTGTAGTTTTTGAACCCTACCTCTGCCGGCACCTAGGGAAACCTAGCAAACCTATACATTTTTGAAAACTAGACACCCAGGGGAATCCAGGATGGGGTGACTTGACTGCCTCCCACCAGGTTCTGTTACCCAGAATCCCTTGCAAACATAAAAAATTGTCAAAAAAACCACATTTTCCCCACATTTCTGTGGTGGAAAGTTCTGGAATCTGCGTGGATCCACAAATTTCCACCCACCCCGCGGTCCCCAAAGTCTTATGAGAAAAATGGTACCTCACTTGTGTGGGTCGGCCTAGTGCCTGCGACAGGAAACGGCGCAAACGCAACGCGGTCACACCTCAATTTCGCAGTGAAAAATGACCCTTTTTTGGCAAAGTGCCTAGCTGTAGTTTTTGAACCCTACCTCTGCCGGCACCTAGGGAAACCTAGCAAACCTATACATTTTTGAAAACTAGATACCCAGGGGAATCCAGGATGGGGTGACTTGACTGCCTCCCACCAGGTTCTGTTACCCAGAATCCCTTGCAAACATAAAAAATTGTCAAAAAAACACATTTTCCCCACATTTCTGTGGTGGAAAGTTCTGGAATCTGCGTGGATCCACAAATTTCTACCCACCGCGCGTTTCCCAAAGTCTTACGAGAAAAATGGTACCTCACTTGTGTGGGTCGGCCTAGTGCCTGCGACAGGAAACGGCACAAAACGCAACGTGGTCACACCTCAATTTCGCAGTGAAAAATGACCTTTTTTTGCAAAGTGCCTAGCTGTAGTTTTTGAACCCTACCTCTGCCGGCACCTAGGGAAACCTAGCAAACCTATACATTTTTGAAAACTAGACACCCAGAGGAATCCAGGATAGGGTGACTTGACTGCCTCCCACCAGGTTCTGTTACCCAGAATCCCTTGCAAACATAACAAATTGTCAAAAAAACCACATTTTCCCCACATTTCTGTGGTGGAAAGTTCTGGAATCTGCGTGGATCCACAAATTTCTACCCACCCCGCGTCCCCCAAAGTCTTACGAGAAAAATGGTACCTCACTTGTGTGGGTCGGCCTAGTGCCTGCGACAGGAAACGGCGCAAAACGCAACGTGGTCACACCTCAATTTCGCAGTGAAAAATGACCCTTTTTTGGCAAAGTGCCTAGCTGTAGTTTTTGAACCCTACCTCTGCCGGCACCTAGGGAAACCTAGCAAACCTATACATTTTTGAAAACTAGACACCCAGAGGAATCCAGGATGGGGTGACTTGACTGTCTCCCACCAGGTTCTGTTACCGAGAATCCCTTGCAAACATAAAAAATTGTCAAAGAAAACAACATTTTCCCCACATTTCTGTGGTGGAAAGTTCTGGAATCTGCGTGGATCCACAAATTTCCACCCACCCCGCATCCCCCAAAGTCTTACGAGAAAAATGGTACCTCACTTGTGTGGGTCGGCCTAGTGCCTGCGACAGGAAACGGCACAAAACGCAACGTGGTCACACCTCAATTTCGCAGTGAAAAATGACCCTTTTTTGGCAAAGTGCCTAGCTGTAGTTTTTGAACCCTACCTCTGCCGGCACCTAGGGAAACCTAGCAAACCTATACATTTTTGAAAACTAGACACCCAGGGGAATCCAGGATGGGGTGACTTGACTGCCTCCCACCAGGTTCTGTTACCCAGAATCCCTTGCAAACATAAAAAATTGTCAAAAAAACCACATTCTCCCCACATTTCTGTGGTGGAAAGTTCTGGAATCTGCGTGGATCCACAAATTTCCACCCACCCGCGTTCCCCAAAGTCTTACGAGAAAAATGGTACCTCACTTGTGTGGGTCGGCCTAGTGCCTGCGACAGGAAACGGCACAAAACGCAACGTGGTCACACCTCAATTTCGCAGTGAAAAATGACCCTTTTTTGGCAAAGTGCCTAGCTGTAGTTTTTGAACCCTACCTCTGCCGGCACCTAGGGAAACCTAGCAAACCTATACATTTTTGAAAACTAGACACCCAGGGGAATCCAGTATGGGGTGACTTGACTGCCTCCCACCAGGTTCTGTTACCCAGAATCCCTTGCAAACATAATAAATTGTCCAAAAAAACACATTTTCCCCACATTTCTGTGGTGGAAAGTTCTGGAATCTGCGTGGATCCACAAATTTCCACCCACCCCGCGTCCCCCAAAGTCTTACGAGAAAAATGGTACCTCACTTGTGTGGGTCGGCCTAGTGCCTGCGACAGGAAACGGCGCAAAACGCAACGTGGTCACACCTCAATTTCGCAGTGAAAAATGACCCTTTTTTGGCAAAGTGTCTAGCTGTAGTTTTTGAAACCTACCTCTGCCGGCACCTAGGGAAACCTAGCAAACCTATACATTTTTGAAAACTAGACACCCAGGGGAATCCAGGATGGGGTGACTTGACTGCCTCCCACCAGGTTCTGTTACCCAGAATCCCTTGCAAACATAAAAAATTGTCAAAAAAACCACATTTTCCCCACATTTCTGTGGTGGAAAGTTCTGGAATCTGCGTGGATCCACAAATTTCCACCCACCCTGCGTTCCCCAAAGTCTTTCGAGAAAAATGGTACCTCACTTGTGTGGGTCGGCCTAGTGCCTGCGACAGGAAACGGCGCAAAACGCAACGTGGTCACACCTCAATTTCGCAGTGAAAAATGACCCTTTTTTGGCAAAGTGCCTAGCTGTAGTTTTTGAACCCTAGCTCTGCCGGCACCTAGGGAAACCTAACAAACCTATACATTTTTGAAATTAGACACCCAGGGGAATCCAGGATGGGGTGACTTGACTGCCTCCCACCAGGTTCTGTTACCCAGAATCCCTTGCAAACATAAGAAATTGTCCAAAAAAACACATTTTCCCCACATTTCTGTGGTGGAAAGTTCTGGAATCTGCGTGGATCCACAAATTTCCACCCACCCCGCGTTCCCCAAAGTCTTACGAGAAAAATGGTACCTCACTTGTGTGGGTCGGCCTAGTGCCTGCGACAGGAAACGGCGCAAAACGCAACGTGGTCACACCTCAATTTCGCAGTGAAAAATGACCCTTTTTTGGCAAAGTGCCTAGCTGTTGTTTTTTAACCCTAGCTCTGCCGGCACCTAGGGAAACCTAGCAAACCTATACATTTTTGAAAACTAGACACCCAGGGGAATCCAGGATGGGGTGACTTGACTGCCTCCCACCAGGTTCTGTTACCCAGAATCCCTTGCAAACATAAAAAATTGTCCAAAAAAAACACATTTTCCCCACATTTCTGTGGTGGAAAGTTCTGGAATCTGCGTGGATCCACAAATTTCCACCCACCCCGCGTCCCCTAAAGTCTTACGAGAAAAATGGTACCTCACTTGTGTGGGTCGGCCTTGTGCCTGCGACAGGAAACGGCGCAAAACGCAACGTGGTCACACCTCAATTTCGCAGTGAAAAATGACCCTTTTTGCCGGCACCTAGGGAAACCTAGCAAACCTATACATTTTTGAAAACTAGACACCCAGGGGAATCCAGGATGGGGTGACTTGACTGCCTCCCACCAGGTTCTGTTACCCAGAATCCCTTGCAAACATAAAAAATTGTCCAAAAAACACATTTTCCCCACATTTCTGTGGTGGAAAGTTCTGGAATCTGCGTGGATCCACAAATTTCCACCCACCCCGCGTTCCCCAAAGTCTTACGAGAAAAATGGTACCTCACTTGTGTGGGTCGGCCTAGTGCCTGCGACAGGAAACGGCGCAAAACGCAACGTGGTCACACCTCAATTTTGCAGTGAAAAATGACCCTTTTTTGGCAAAGTGCCTAGCTGTAGTTTTTGAACCCTACCTCTGCCGGCACCTAGGGAAACCTAGCAAACCTATACATTTTTGAAAACTAGAGACCCAGGGGAATCCAGGATGGGGTGACTTGACTGCCTCCCACCAGGTTCTGTTACCCAGAATCCCTTGCAAACATAAAAAATTGCCAAAAAAACCACATTTTCCCCACATTTCTGTGGTGGAAAGTTCTGGAATCTGCGTGGATCCACAGATTTCCACCCACCCCGCGGTCCCCAAAGTCTTACGAGAAAAATGGTACCTCACTTGTGTGGGTCGGCCTAGTGCCTGTGACAGGAAACGGCGCAAAACGCAACGCGGTCACACCTCAATTTCGCAGTGAAAAATGACCCTTTTTTGGCAAAGTGCCTAGCTGTAGTTTTTTAACCCTACCTCTGCCGGCACCTAGGGAAACCTATCAAACCTATACATTTTTGAAAACTAGACACCCAGGGGAATCCAGGATGGGGTGACTTGACTGCCTCCCACCAGGTTCTGTTACCCAGAATCCCTTGCAAACATAAAAAATTGTCAAAAAAACACATTTTCCCCACATTTCTGTGGTGGAAAGTTCTGGAATCTGCGTGGATCCACAAATTTCTACCCACCCCGCGTTCCCCAAAGTCTTACGAGAAAAATGGTACCTCACTTGTGTGGGTCGGCCTAGTGCCTGCGACAGGAAACGGCGCAAAACGCAACATGGTCACACCTCAATTTCGCAGTGAAAAATGACCTTTTTTTGCAAAGTGCCTAGCTGTAGTTTTTGAACCCTACCTCTGCCGGCACCTAGGGAAACCTAGCAAACCTATACATTTTTGAAAACTAGACACCCAGGGGAATCCAGGATAGGGTGACTTGACTGCCTCCCACCAGGTTCTGTTACCCAGAATCCCTTGCAAACATACAAAATTGTCAAAAAACCACATTTTCCCCACATTTCTGTGGTGGAAAGTTCTGGAATCTGCGTGGATCCACAAATTTCCACCCACCCCGCGTCCCCCAAAGTCTTACGAGAAAAATGGTACCTCACTTGTGTGGGTCGGCCTAGTGCCTGCGACAGGAAACGGCGCAAAACGCAACGTGGTCACACCTCAATTTCGCAGTGAAAAATGACCCTTTTTTGGCAAAGTGCCTAGCTGTAGTTTTTGAACCCTACCTCTGCCGGCACCTAGGGAAACCTAGCAAACCTATACATTTTTGAAAACTAGACACCCAGAGGAATCCAGGATGGGGTGACTTGACTGTCTCCCACCAGGTTCTGTTACCGAGAATCCCTTGCAAACATAAAAAATTGTCAAAGAAAACAACATTTTCCCCACATTTCTGTGGTGGAAAGTTCTGGAATCTGCATGGATCCACAAATTTCCACCCACCCCGCATCCCCCAAAGTCTTACGAGAAAAATGGTACCTCACTTGTGTGGTTCGGCCTAGTGCCTGCGACAGGAAACGGCGCAAAACGCAACGTGGTCACACCTCAATTTCGCAGTGAAAAATGACCCTTTTTTGGCAAAGTGCCTAGCTGTAGTTTTTGAACCCTACCTCTGCCGGCACCTAGGGAAACCTAGCAAACCTATACATTTTTGAAAACTAGACACCCAGGGGAATCCAGGATGGGGTGACTTGACTGCCTCCCACCAGGTTCTGTTACCCAGAATCCCTTGCAAACATAAAAAAGTGTCAAAAAAACCTCATTCTCCCCACATTTCTGTGGTGGAAAGTTCTGGAATCTGCGTGGATCCACAAATTTCCACCCACCCCGCGTTCCCCAAAGTCTTACGAGAAAAATGGTACCTCACTTGTGTGGGTCGGCCTAGTGCCTGCGACAGGAAACGGCGCAAAACGCAACGTGGTCACACCTCAATTTCGCAGTGAAAAATGACCCTTTTTTGGCAAAGTGCCTAGCTGTAGTTTTTGAACCCTAGCTCTGCCGGCACCTAGGGAAACCTAGCAAACCTATACATTTTTGAAAACTAGACACCCAGGGGAATCCAGGATGGGGTGACTTGACTGCCTCCCACCAGGTTCTGTTACCCAGAATCCCTTGCAAACATAAAAAATTGTCAAAAAAAACACATTTTCCCCACATTTCTGTGGTGGAAAGTTCTGGAATCTGCGTGGATCCACAAATTTCCACCCACCCTGCGTTCCCCAAAGTCTTTCGAGAAAAATGGTACCTCACTTGTGTGGGTCAGCCTAGTGCCTGCGACAGGAAACGGCGCAAAACGCAACGTGGTCACACCTCAATTTCGCAGTGAAAAATGACCCTTTTTTGGCAAAGTGCCTAGCTATAGTTTTTGAACCCTAGCTCTACCGGCACCTAGGGAAACCTAGCAAACCTATACATTTTTGAAAATTAGACACCCAGGGGAATGCAGGATGGGGTGACTTGACTGCCTCCCACCAGGTTCTGTTACCCAGAATCGCTTGCAAACATAAGAAATTGTCCAAAAAAACACATTTTCCCCACATTTCTGTGGTGGAAAGTTCTGGAATCTGCGTGGATCCACAAATTTCCACCCACCCCGCGTTCCCCAAAGTCTTACGAGAAAAATGGTACCTCACTTGTGTGGGTCGGCCTAGTGCCTGCGACAGGAAACGGCGCAAAACGCAACGTGGTCACACCTCAATTTCGCAGTGAAAAATGACCCTTTTTTGGCAAAGTGCCTAGCTGTTGTTTTTTAACCCTAGCTCTGCCGGCACCTAGGGAAACCTAGCAAACCTATACATTTTTGAAAACTAGACACCCAGGGGAATCCAGGATGGGGTGACTTGACTGCCTCCCACCAGGTTCTGTTACCCAGAATCCCTTGCAAACATAAAAAATTGTCCAAAAAACACATTTTCCGCACATTTCTGTGGTGGAAAGTTCTGGAATCTGCGTGGATCCACAAATTTCCACCCACCCCGCGTTCCCCAAAGTCTTACGAGAAAAATGGTACCTCACTTGTGTGGGTCGGCCTAGTGCCTGCGACAGGAAACGGCGCAAAACGCAACGTGGTCACACCTCAATTTCGCAGTGAAAAATGACCCTTTTTTGGCAAAGTGCCTAGCTGTAGTTTTTGAACCCTAGCTCTGCCGGCACCTAGGGAAACCTAGCAAACCTATACATTTTTGAAAACTAGACACCCAACGGAATCCAGGATGGGGTGACTTGACTGCCTCCCACTAGGTTCTGTTACCCAGAATCCCTTGCAAACATAACAAATTGTCCAAAAAACCACATTTTCCCCACATTTCTGTGGTGGAAAGTTCTGGAATCTGCGTGGATCCACAAATTTCCACCCACCCCGCGTTCCCCAAAGTCTTACGAGAAAAATGGTACCTCACTTGTGTGGGTCGGCCTAGTGCCTGCGACAGGAAACGGCGCAAAACGCAACGTGGTCACACCTCAATTTCGCATTGAAAAATGACCCTTTTTTGGCAAAGTGCCTAGCTGTATTTTCTTAACCCTACCTCTGCCGGCACCTAGGGAAACCTAGCAAACCTATACATTTTTGAAAACTAGACAGCCAGGGGAATCCAGGATGGGGTGACTTGACTGCCTCCCCCCAGGTTCTGTTACCCAGAATCCCTTGCAAACATAAACAATTGTCCAAAAAACACATTTTCCCCACATTTCTGTGGTGGAAAGTTCTGGAATCTGCGTGGATCCACAAATTTCCACCCACCCCGCGTTCCCCAAAGTCTTACGAGAAAAATGGTACCTCACTTGTGTGGGTCGGCCTAGTGCCTGCGACAGGAAACGGCGCAAAACGCAACGTGGTCACACCTCAATTTCGCAGTGAAAAATGACCCTTTTTTGGCAAAGTGCCTAGCTGTAGTTTTTGAACCCTAGCTCTGCCGGCACCTAGGGAAACCTAGCAAACCTATACATTTTTGAAAACTAGACACCCAGGGGAGTCCAGGATGGGGTGACTTGACTGCCTCCCACCAGGTTCTGTTACCCAGAATCCCTTGCAAACATAAACAATTGTCCAAAAAAACACATTTTCCGCACATTTCTGTGGTGGAAAGGTCTGGAATCTGCGTGGATCCACAAATTTCCACCCACCCCGCGTTCCCCAAAGTCTTACGAGAAAAATGGTACCTCACTTGTGTGGGTCGGCCTAGTGCCTGCGACAGGAAACGGCGCAAAACGCAACGTGGCACACCTCAATTTAGCAGTGAAAAATGACCCTTTTTTGGCAAAGTGCCTAGCTGTAGTTTGTGAACCCTAGCTCTGCCGGCACCTAGGGAAACCTACCAAACACACACATTTCTGAAAAGTAGACACCCGGGGGCTTCCAGGGAGGTATGGCTTGCGTGGATCCCCCAACGTTTCCTTACACAGAATCCCCTGCAAACCTCAATTTTAGCTGAAAAAATCACTTTTTTCACACATTTGTGTGTGGGAAAGTGTGTCATCACTGGCCTCACACAAATTTCCTACCACCCAGCGTTCCCCCAGGTCTCCCGATAAAAATGGTGCCTCACTTGTGTGAGAGGCCCAAGTACCCGCGACAGGCAAGGGCCCACAACGTAGTGAGGCGACCTCAAAATTGCCTATCTCAAAACCACCTGGTTTTGCAAGGGGGGTCACCTGGGTTTTTGGCCCCGTGCTCGGCGGCCATCTAGGGAAACCCACCAAACCCACACATTTCTGAAAAGTAGACACCCAGGGGCTTCCAGGGAGGTATGGCTTGCGTGGATCCCCCAACGTTTCCTTACCCAGAATCCCTTGCAAACCTCAATTTTAGCTGAACAAATCACTTTTTTCACACATTTGTGTGTGGGAAAGTGTGGCATCACTGGCCTCACACAAATTTCCTACCACCCAGCGTTCCCCCAGGTCTCCCGATAAAAATGGTGCCTCACTTGTGTGGGAGGCCCAAGTACCCGCGACAGGCAAGGGCCCACAACGTAGTGAGGCGACCTCAAAATGGCCTTTCACAAAACCACCTGGTTTTGCAAGGGGGGTCACCTGGGTTTTTGGCCCAGTGCTCGGCGGCCATCTAGGGAAACCTACCAAACCCACACATTTCTGAAAAGTAGACACCCGGGGGCTTCCAGGGAGGTATGGTTTGCGTGGATCCCCCAACGTTTCCTTACCCAGAATCCCCTGCAAACCTCACTTTTAGCTGAAAAAATCACTTTTTTCACACATTTTTGTGTGGGAAAGTGTGGCATCACTGTCCTCACACAAATTTCCTACCACCCAGCGTTCCCCCAGGTCTCCCGATAAAAATGGTGCCTCACTTGTGTGGGAGGCCCAAGTACCCGCGACAGGCAAGCGCCCACAACGTATTGAGGCGACCTCAAAATGGCCTTTCACAAAACCACCTGGTTTTGCAAGGGGGGGTCACCTGGGTTTTTGGCCCAGTGCTCGGCGGCCAACTAGGGAAACCTACCAAACCCACACATTTCTGAAAAGTAGACACCCGGGGGCTTCCAGGGAGGTATGTCTTGCGTGGATCCCCCAACGTTTCCTTACCCAGAATCCCCTGCAAACCTCACTTTTAGCTGAAAAAATCACTTTTTTCACACATTTTTGTGTGGGAAAGTGTGGCATCACTGGCCTCACACAAATTTCCTACCACCCAGCGTTCCCCCAGGTCTCCCGATAAAAATGGGGCCTCACTTGTGTGGGAGGCCCAAGTACCCGCGACAGGCAAGGGCCCACAACGTAGTGAGGCGACCTCAAAATGGCCTTTCACAAAACCACCTGGTTTTGCAAGGGAGTCACCTGGGTTTTTGGCCCTGTGCTCGGCGGCCATCTAGGGAAACCTACCAAACCCACACATTTCTGAAAAGTAGACACCCGGGGGCTTCCAGGGAGGTATGGCTTGCGTGGATCCCCCAACGTTTCCTTACCCAGAATCCCCTGCAAACCTCACTTTTAGCTGAAAAAATCACTTTTTTCACACATTTTGTGTGGGAAAGTGTGGCATCACTGGCCTCACACAAATTTCCTACCACCCAGCGTTCCCCCAGGTCTCCCGATAAAAATGGTGCCTCACTTGTGTGGGAGGCCCAAGTACCCGCGACAGGCAAGGGCCCACAACGTAGTGAGGCGACCTCAAAATGGCCTTTCACAAAACCACCTGGTTTTGCAAGGGAGTCACCTGGGTTTTGGCCCTGTGCTCGGCGGCCATCTAGGGAAACCTACCAAACCCACACATTTCTGAAAAGTAGACACCCGGGGCTTCCAGGGAGGTATGGCTTGCGTGGATCCCCCAACGTTTCCTTACCCAGAATCCCTTGCAAACCTCAATTTTAGCTGAAAAAATCACTTTTTCACACATTTGTGTGTGGGAAAGTGTGGCATCACTGGCCTCACACAAATTTCCTACCACCCAGCGTTCCCCCAGGTCTCCCGATAAAAATGGTGCCTCACTTGTGTGGGAGGCCCAAGTACCCGCGACAGGCAAGGGCCCACAACGTAGTGAGGCGACCTCAAAATGGCCTTTCACAAAACCACCTGGTTTTGCAAGGGGGTCACCTGGGTTTTGGCCCTGTGCTCGGCGGCCATCTAGGGAAACCTACCAAACCCACACATTTCTGAAAAGTAGACACCCGGGGCTTCCAGGGAGGTATGTCTTGCGTGGATCCCCCAACGTTTCCTTACCCAGAATCCCTTGCAAACCTCAATTTTAGCTGAAAAAATCACTTTTTCACACATTTGTGTGTGGAAAGTGTGGCATCACTGGCCTCACACAAATTTCCTACCACCAAGCGTTCCCCCAGGTCTCCCGATAAAAATGGTGCCTCACTTGTGTGGGAGGCCCAAGTACCCGCGACAGGCAAGGGCCCACAACGTAGTGAGGCGAACCTCAAAATGGCCTTTCACAAAACCACCTGGTTTTGCAAGGAGTCACCTGGGTTTTGGCCCTGTGCTCGGCGGCCATCTAGGAAACCTACCAAACCCACACATTTCTGAAAAGTAGACACCCGGGGGCTTCCAGGGAGGTATGGCTTGCGTGGATCCCCCAACGTTTCCTTACCCAGAATCCCTTGCAAACCTCAATTTTAGCTGAAAAAATCACTTTTTCACACATTTGTGTGTGGGAAAGTGTGGCATCACTGGCCTCACACAAATTTCCTACCACCCAGCGTTCCCCCAGGTCTCCCGATAAAAATGGTGCCTCACTTGTGTGGGAGGCCCAAGTACCCGTGACAGGCAGGGCCCACAACGTAGTGAGGCGACCTCAAAATGGCCTTTCACAAAACCACCTGGTTTTGCAAGGGGTCACCTGGGTTTTGGCCCTGTGCTCGGCGGCCATCTAGGGAAACCTACCAAACCCACACATTTCTGAAAAGTAGACACCCGGGGGCTTCCAGGGAGGTATGGCTTGCGTGGATCCCCCAACGTTTCCTTACCCAGAATCCCTTGCAAACCTCAATTTTAGCTGAAACAATCACTTTTTTCACACATTTTTGTGTGGGAAAGTGTGGCATCACTGGCCTCACACAAATTTCCTACCACCAGCGTTCCCCCAGGTCTCCCGATAAAAATGGTGCCTCACTTGTGTGGGAGGCCCAAGTACCAGCGACAGGCAAGGGCCCACAACGTAGTGAGGCGACCTCAAAATGGCCTTTCACAAAACCACATGGTTTTGCAAGGGGGGTCATCTGGGTTTTTGGCCCTGTGCTCGGCGGCCATCTAGGAAACCTACCAAACCCACACATTTCTGAAAAGTAGACACCCGGGGGCTTCCAGGGAGGTATGGCTTGCGTGGATCCCCCAACGTTTCCTTACCCAGAATCCCTTGCAAACCTCAATTTTAGCTGAAAAAATCACTTTTTTCACACATTTTTGTGTGGGAAAGTGTGGCATCACTGGCCTCACACAAATTTCCTACCACCCAGCGTTCCCCCAGGTCTCCCGATAAAAATGGTGCCTCACTTGTGTGGGAGGCCCAAGTACCCGCAACAGGCAAGGACACAAAACGTTTTGAGGCAACATCAACATTGCCTATCAAAAAATGTTTTGGGCCCTTGCCTGTCGCGGGTACTTGGGCCTCCCACACAAGTGAGGCACCATTTTTATCGGGAGACCTGGGGAACGCTGGGTGGTAGGAAATTTGTGTGAGGCCAGTGATGCCACACTTTCCCACACAAAAATGTGTGAAAAAGGTGATTTTTTCAGCTAAAAGTGAGGTTTGCAGGGGATTCTGGGTAAGGAAACGTTGGGGATCCACGCAAGCCATACCTCCCTGGAAGCCCCCGGGTGTCTACTTTTCAGAAATGTGTGGGTTTGGTAGGTTTCCCTAGATGGCCGCCGAGCACAGGGCCAAAACCCAGGTGACCCCCTTGCAAAACCAGGTGGTTTTGTGAAAGGCCATCTTGAGGACGCCTCACTACGTTGTGGGCCCTTGCCTGTCGCGGGTACTTGGGCCTCCCACACAAGTGAGGCACCATTATTATCGGGAGACCTGGGGAACGCTGGGTGGTAGGAAATTTGTGTGAGGCCAGTGATGCCACACTTTCCCACACAAAAATGTGTGAAAAAGTGATTTTTTCAGCTAAAAGTGAGGTTTGCAGGGGATTCTGGGTAAGGAAACGTTGGGGGATCCACGCAAGCCATACCTCCTGGAAGCCCCGGGTGTCTACTTTTCAGAAATGTGTGGGTTTGGTAGGTTTCCCTAGATGGCCGCCGAGCACTGGGCCAAAAACCCAGGTGACCCCCCTTGCAAAACCAGGTGGTTATGTGAAAGGCCATTTTGAGGTCGCCTCAATACGTTGTGGGCGCTTGCCTGTCGCGGGTACTTGGGCCTCCCACACAAGTGAGGCACCATTTTTATCGGGAGACCTGGGGGAACGCTGGGTGGTAGGAAATTTGTGTGAGGACAGTGATGCCACACTTTCCCACACAAAAATGTGTGAAAAAGTGATTTTTTCAGCTAAAAGTGAGGTTTGCAGGGGATTCTGGGTAAGGAAACGTTGGGGGATCCACGCAAACCATACCTCCCTGGAAGCCCCCGGGTGTCTACTTTTCAGAAATGTGTGGGTTTGGTAGGTTTCCCTAGATGGCCACCGAGCACTGGGCCAAAAACCCAGGTGACCCCCTTGCAAAACCAGGTGGTTTTGTGAAAGGCCATTTTGAGGTCTCCTCAATACGTTGTGGGCCCTTGCCTGTCGCGGGTACTTGGGCCTCCCACACAAGTGAGGCACCATTTTTATCGGGAGACCTGGGGGAACGCTGGGTGGTAGGAAATTTGTGTGAGGCCAGTGATGCCACACTTTCCCACACAAAAATGTGTGAAAAAGTGATTTTTTCAGCTAAAAGTGAGGTTTGCAGGGATTCTGGGTAAGGAAACGTTGGGGAATCCACGCAAGCCATACCTCCCTGGAAGCCCCGGGTGTCTACTTTTCAGAAATGTGTGGGTTTGGTAGGTTTCCCTAGATGGCCGCCGAGCACGGGGCCAAAACCCAGGTGACCCCCTTGCAAAACCAGGTGGTTTTGTGAAAGGCCATTTTGAGGCCGCCTCAATACGTTGTGGGCCCTTGCCTGTCGCGGTACTTGGGCCTCCCACACAAGTGAGGCACCATTTGTATCGGGAGACCTGGGGGAACGCTGGGTGGTAGGAAATTTGTGTGAGGCCAGTGATGCCACACTTTCCCACACAAAAATGTGTGAAAAAGTGATTTTTTCAGCTAAAAGTGAGGTTTGCAGGGGATTCTGGGTAAGGAAACGTTGGGGGATCCACGCAAGCCATACCTCCCTGGAAGCCCCCGGGTGTCTACTTTTCAGAAATGTGTGGGTTTGGTAGGTTTCCTATGTGGCCGCCGAGCCCCGGGCCAAAACCCAGGTGACCCCCTTGCAAAACCAGGTCATAATGAGATAATGTGTTGTTTATTTCTGCAGCGTGAAAATTTTGGCACAATATTGCAAGGAAAATGTGACAGACATTTTGAGGTTTGCAGGACATTGTGGGTACCATAACTTGTTGGGATCCACAAGAGAGATATCACCATGTACTCCCATGGGTGTTTCGTTTACGACAATATCTACAGTTGGTAGGTTATTCTTAGACGGAATGTACACCTTGGCAGACAGACTAAAAAGACAAAGATTACTGCACAGCCATCTATTCCTCAAGCACACACACATACTGGTTGGATTTGGCACGAGGGCAAGTGATGGTTCAGTATATACAATTTTATTAACAAGTGATTTCACAAAAATGAAATGCACTGTTAATAATTGAAAGGACAAAAAACGGAACCAGTGACTCGCAGCTCGTGAGCTGTAAAGCCACGTCAAGGCCCCAACCGCTTTACAGGCCATTCACACACCTTTCATACGTGATACACACAAGACCATTCACACCCCCAGGCACGAAACAAACACATTACAACATTCACAAAAAGGGACAAGGTACACCCTGCTTGAGAAAGACAAAAAAAAAATATTACTGCACAGCCATCTAATCTTCAAGCACACACACACATACTGGTTGGATTTGGCACGAGGGTGAGTGATGGTTCAGTATATACAATTGTATTAACAAGTGATTTCACAAAAATGAAATGCACTGTTAATAATTGAAAGGACGAGAAACTGAACCATTGACTCACAGCTCGTGAGCTGTAAAGCCACGACAAGGCACCAACCTCTTTACAGGCCATTCATGCACCTTTCATACGTGTGACAAATACAAAACCATTCACACCACCAGCCGCGGGCCCATCACATTACAACACTCACACCAGCAGACAGCGCCATTCAAGGGCCCATCACTTTCACACGCCCACATTCCTAACACAGCAACCACACAAGCTGATGGATTGCGTGGAGTGTCGCTCGGCTAGCAGTGTGTGTAGTGACCAGCAGCAAGTCACTACTCACACACTGCCAGCCGAGCGCCACTCCACGCACACCGTCAGCCAAGCACCAGCCTACACACACCACCATCACATTTAGGATTTTTTTATACAAAAAAGAAAACACAAACAAATTGCAAATAGATACAAATCTACTAACACAAAATCAGAAACATTGCACTAATGCCAACCTTGAAACAGAACAACAATTCTTAAACATTACAGACCAGGCAGTTCACTTTACCACTCATGGTTGCTCCCAATAATTCTTTTGCTTGTGGTACGCTCTATAACAAGCAGGCACACACAGCCCAGGGTTAGAAGGACACTCAGGGCAGTACATACGAGTCTCCTTCCGCGTACCTCTTCGCCAACAGACTCTACATCTCCTAGTGGGAAAGTCTTTTGAGAGTGTAGGAGGAATGTGATCAGGAAAGTGGCGATCTTTCAATCGAGCCACATCCTCCACCACTCCAACTCTAGGAACACTTGCCTGTTCCACAACAACAAGGCTGCCTATGACAGACTCCTGAAACTGAACAAAAGTCAACTTTGACGCAGGAGAACACTCCTTGAACACAACAAAAGCATTGAAAGTTGCTAAATTGAAGAGATGGATGGCCAACTTCTTATACCAAATGTAAGACTTACGAATAGCAGTGTAAGGTTCCAACCTCTGATCTACTCTATCAACACCACCCATGTGCTTATTGTAGTCTAAAATGCACACAGGTTTGCGCACTTCAGCAATCTGACCCCAAACAGCCACAGGTGAAGTACTCTCATCATGGATGGTAGTCAGCATGTACACATCCCTCCTGTCCACAAATTTCACAGCTAGCAGTTCCTCACTACGCAAGGCACTGCACTGTCCCCTCTGAAGTTTTTTGCAAACAAGCTCTTTTGGATAACCTTTACGGTTAGAGCGGATTGTGCCACAAGCAAAAGTGTCCACTTTGAACAATTCCTTAAACAATTGCACAGCAGTATAGAAGTTATCAAGGTACAAATGGTGGCCTCTGTTAAACAGTCCTCTAGCAAGTTCCCACACAATTTTCTCTGAAACTCCTACTAAAGTGGACGGACAACCAGGGGGGTCAATAGTGGAATCCCTACCAGTGTACACACGCAAATTAAAAACATATCCTGTCCTACTCTCAGACAACATATACAGCTTAATTCCATAGCGTGCCCTCTTGCTAGGAATGTACTGCCTAAAAACCAAACGGCCCTTGAACAGCACCAAAGACTCATCAATAGATATTTCTTTCCCTGGAGTATAGATCTCTGAAAATCGATCTACAAAGTGATCAAGAACAGGCCGAATCTTAAAAAGACGGTCACATTCAGGGTGATCTCGTGGCAACGCCAAACCATTATCAACAAAATGCAGCATCCGAAGCAAAAGTAAATACCGATCACGAGTCATAACTGCAGGAAATATGGCCGTTGCCATCAAGGGACTGGTAGACCAATATGAACCCATGGACGGCTTCCTTATCAAACCCATCAAAAAGTCAAACCCAAAAACTTCTTCATCTCTTCCAGATTTGTGGGACTCCACCGGGTAGCTCTAGAATGGGGCCTAAGTCTGGCACTGTTGTCCCTCAAAAACTGTTCAGCATACAAATTAGTCTGCTCAACAATCTCACCCAAAAATACATCATCCATAAACAACTGAAAATACTGTATAGGCAAATAATGTTCACAATCCACTCTACACCCTGCATAACCACTAAAGGCAGGCAACACCGGCTGCACCATGTTTGGATCAACCCAGAGTCCAGCACTTCCAGTAGGAAGCCTAGCAGCCCCAGGCTGCAATCCAGATGCCTCTTGCACCATCGGCACAGTAGTATCCTCCTCTAAATCAGGCACTTCATCTGCACTGAGAGTACCTTCATCATCCGATGATTCCATGTGAGAGAAAACTCACTGCCTGAATCTTCCCCTCCCTCCTCTCCCTCAGACGCACTGTCAGTCTCATAATCCTGCTCAGAGGAAGATTCAAGAAGCAAACCAACCACCTGCTGAGCAGTAATTCTACGGCTAGCCATAATGCTTACTAATAAAGGTTACTTGTCAAACAAGTCAACAACAACAAACCCTTTGTAAAAAAAAAAGAAATAAACAAAATGTAGCTTTATCACAAAGACCTATATACTCCAACACTATACCAGTCACGTGACAGAAGCAGCTAGACTCACCACCACCTACTCTGCACAGACACAGTAAGGATCAACAATATCCCACTAAAAAGAAGAAGAAAAAAAATTACACATAAGACAATGCAAAACATCGCAAAGAATTTCATGCTCTGAACACTAACAAATATGCTGCCATTATGGCACCACTTACAAAAAAATTCATTCATGAATGACAATAATACTCATTTGGAGTACACTCAACAAAAATATTTTTCTTACCAAATAAATGCAATTACGCAAAACTGCAGAACCACAACTGCCGAAACCGCAAACAGGAATCAAAAGCTTTACACTAGAATAAAAAGGAGGAAAAAAAACATTACAATCACATATGCAAATAATGCACCAGTCCACACACAATCCACCAGCCAAGGTAAGGGGTAGGTGGGCCTAACAGTATAAATAAAATATTCACACCCGTAAAAGGGGAGCAACCCTTGCCCTTTTGGCCACTCCCCAACACAAAAATTTTTAAAAACCCTGGTGCCTAGTGGGCATTCCTGCTGCACGATCACATGATCGTGCAGCAGGAATGCACAAAAGAGGCATCGGGGGAAAGGAAAACCCTTTCCTTTCCCTCGATGCCTCTTTTGATACAAACCCCCCCTCCCCGAGCCAAACCTCACCTGATTTCCCCGACGCGCTGGAAGCAAATGGCTTCCAGCGCGTCGGCAGAAAGGAAACCCTCAATGATGTCAGCGCACCTCGCGCGCTGGCGTCATTGATGGGGCGGGGAGGCAGGGAAGCCCTTCCCCTGCCTCCCCAAAAAAAACGATCAGATTCCCACGGGGAGCGCCAGCGCTTCCCCGTGGGTGGTCTTATGACGAGCTGGACTCGTCACGAGCACTGTGTGCCATGACGAGTCCAGCTCGTCATAAGCACCGAAGGGGATAAAGGGTCAGAGCAGGATCTCAGCGGCAGACGAAGAGAAGGAACCTCCTGGTCACAGGAACTACACGAGCATTGCGCTCGAGAAATTCAAGGATGCAAAGACCTCCATCAAGGATTACAGCTAACTTTTCAGGGTGTAAATGGAGAGAAGGCACATCTGCCCTGCATATTTATCCACGAAGATGCCACCGTTTTGTGCAATACCTCTACTCAACTGGAGTACTTTCTACTGGCTAATCAGTAAGTGCTACCTCGTTGGGTAAATGTATAGTGCCTTTCCTACACTACAGCTGCGTAAAGGACCAGAAGAATTGTCTCCAGTGACCGGTGTGTCTGTAACTTTGCCACCGCGCCGAAAGCGCCGGGGTCCTTTGAGTAAGCTGTCCATCATAGTGGGGAAAGGGCGGGCATACGTTGCATACCGCTAGTGTATGTGTGGCGGGGCCAAACGAGCGGGGCTTCTAGGCCCGTTCACATGCCTCTTGTTTATAAAGGGTCAGAGCAGGATCTCAGCGGCAGACGAGGAGAAGGAACCTCCTGGTCACAGGAACTACACGAGCATTGCGCTCGAGAAATTCAAGGATGCAAAGACCTCCATCAAGGATTACAGCTAACTTTTCAGGGTGTAAATGGAGAGAAGGCACATCTCCATGCTCACGAATTCTACACGAGAATTGCGCTCGAGAAAATGAAGGATGCAAAGACCTCCATCAAGGATTACAGCTAACTTTTCACGTTGGAAATGGAGAGAAGGCACATCTGCCCTGCATATTTATCCACGAAGATGCCACCGTTTTGTGCAATACCTCTACTCAACTGGAGTACTTTCTACTGGCTAATCAGTAAGTGCTACCTCGTTGGGTAAATGTATAGTGCCTTTCCTACACTACAGCTGCGTAAAGGACCAGAAGAATTGTCTCCAGTGACCTGTGTGTCTGTAACTTTGCCACCGCGCCAAAAGCGCCGGGGTCCTTTGAGTAAGCTGTCCATCATAGTGGGGAAAGGGCGGGCATACGTTGCATACCGCTAGTGTATGTGTGGCGGGGCCAAACGAGCGGGGCTTCTAGGCCCGTTCACATGCCTCTTGTTTATAAAGGGTCAGAGCAGGATCTCAGCGGCAGACGAGGAGAAGGAACCTCCTGGTCACAGGAACTACACGAGCATTGCGCTCGAGAAATTCAAGGATGCAAAGACCTCCATCAAGGATTACAGCTAACTTTTCAGGGTGTAAATGGAGAGAAGGCACATCTCCACGCTCACGAATTCTACACGAGCATTGCGCTCGAGAAAATGAAGGATGCAAAGACCTCCATCAAGGATTACAGCTAACTTTTCACGTTGGAAATGGAGAGAAGGCACATCTGCCCTGCATATTTATCCACGAAGATGCCACCGTTTTGTGCAATACCTCTACTCAACTGGAGTACTTTCTACTGGCTAATCAGTAAGTGCTACCTCGTTGGGTAAATGTATAGTGCCTTTCCTACACTACAGCTGCGTAAAGGACCAGAAGAATTGTCTCCAGTGACCTGTGTGTCTGTAACTTTGCCACCACGCCGAAAGCGCCGGGGTCCTTTGAGTAAGCTGTCCATCATAGTGGGGAAAGGGCGGGCATACGTTGCATACCGCTAGTGTATGTGTGGCGGGGCCAAACGAGCGGGGCTTCTAGGCCCGTTCACATGCCTCTTGTTTATAAAGGGTCAGAGCAGGATCTCAGCGGCAGACGAGGAGAAGGAACCTCATGGTCACAGGAACTACACGAGCATTGCGCTCGAGAAATTCAAGGATGCAAAGACCTCCATCAAGGATTACAGCTAACTTTTCAGGGTGTAAATGGAGAGAAGGCACATCTCCACGCTCACGAATTCTACACGAGAATTGCGCTCGAGAAAATGAAGGATGCAAAGACCTCCATCAAGGATTACAGCTAACTTTTCACGTTGGAAATGGAGAGAAGGCACATCTGCCCTGCATATTTATCCACGAAGATGCCACCGTTTTGTGCAATACCTCTACTCAACTGGAGTACTTTCTACTGGCTAATCAGTAAGTGCTACCTCGTTGGGTAAATGTATAGTGCCTTTCCTACACTACAGCTGCGTAAAGGACCAGAACAATTGTCTCCAGTGACCTGTGTGTCTGTAACTTTGCCACCCCGCCGAAAGCACCGGGATCCTTTGAGTAAGCTGTCCATCATAGTGGGGAAAGGGCGGGCATACGTTGCATACCGCTAGTGTATGTGTGGCGGGGCCAAACGAGCGGGGCTTCTAGGCCCGTTCACATGCCTCTTGTTTATAAAGGGTCAGAGCAGGATCGCAGCGGCAGACGAGGAGAAGGAACCTCCTGGTCACAGGAACTACACGAGCATTGCGCTTGAGAAATTCAAGGATGCAAAGACCTCCATCAAGTATTACAGCTAACTTTTCAGGGTGTAAATGGAGAGAAGGCACATCTCCACGCTCACGAATTGCGCCCTCCCTCCCTCGTGGGCATTCCTGCTGTACGATCACATGATCGTGCAGCAGGAATGCATAAAAGAGGCATCGGGGAAAGGAAAACCCTTTCCTTTCCCTCGATGTCTCTTTAGAATCAAACCCCCCTCCCCGAGCCAAAACTCACCTTATTTCCCCGACGCGCTGGAAGCAAATGGCTTCCAGCGCGTCGCGAAGAAAGGAAACCCTCAATGATGTCAGCGCGCCTCGCGTGCTGGCGTCATTGATGGGAGGCGGGGGGCGGGGAGGCAGGGAAGTCCTTCCCCTGCCTTCCCTCAAAAAAACCCGACGATCGGATTCCCACGGGGGAGCGCCAGCGCTTCCCCGTGGGTGGTCTTATGGCGAGCTGGACTCGTCATGAGCACACGAGCACTGTGTGCCATGACGAGTCCAGCTCGTCATAAGCACCGAAGGGGTTAAAGAAAATTAAGAATTTCTTTGTAAAAGATAAGCCTGTGTTGACTAGAGAGGGAATGCCTATTCCGCCACCGAAGACACCAGCATCTTTTATGATGATGGAAAGAGGATATCATACTTGCGTGTGGTTGGAAAACTGGATAGAATATACGAAAGATGATGGAGTGCTAGCTTTTCCAAAGGATGGTACATTTAATGGGAGGATTCTTCAGTATTTGAGATTGAAAATGAATGATTTGGAACCTAGACCTATGTTAACTCAATATGAGGCTTTGTAAGAATGGGAGACTGAGTCATATGAACAAGAGAAATGCAGAGGTGGAAGATATAGAGGATTCTTTCCCAGACACTTGCATGAGTCACATGAAGGGCAGATGAAACAATGGAGGAGAGCTATGGTATCAGAAGGTTTATATCCAGTGTTAATGGTTGAAGAATAGTCTGGAGGAAAGTGTAAGGAGAAAACGAAACACATGAACACAGCAGGATATGGTGAATCAGATGACGAGTTGTTAGAGGATATTTTAATTAAAAATCCACCACCGTATCAGGAAGCAACTAGTAAGGTTACCCCAAGTGCACCAGTAATGGGAATGCCATTAACCCCACAGATTTTACATGAGACGTCATACAACAGAGTGTTGCAGGATAATGAAAGAGATGCTTTGAATAAAACTAGAGAAGATCTAGTTCAAAAGATAAGTCAATTAAATTTGAATACTGAAGCCTTGACAGTACCAGTGACCATTGGTCCAGTAATCCCATTGTATGGAGATAATCAGATTTGCCAGAAACCACAACCTGTGACAATTCCGTTAAACAGTCCTAGAAAAGAAATAATAATTACAGATGATCAGGTTAGCGAAAGTGAGTCAATTATTTCATTAATGGATCTCCTTAATGTGGAACCTTTGACGGAAACTCCAAAGAGAGTTACGCCCATGAATTTGAGAGAAAGAAGACCTTTGGTTCATACTGGAACTGGAGGCGCAACAGTAGTCACCTCTGAAGAAATAGAAAGATGGGCACATGAAAGAGATAATCAGAACTCAACACCAAGGATTTTAGACATCAGCAGATTGAAAGTGGAGTTGGAAGAGATGATGACAGGATGTGTGGGCACAGAAAGATTGAACGCTTACAATGATGAGGAATTATTATTTTTATGTAAGAGTATAATCAGGAGAGCAGGAATATTTCATGAGAGATTAACTGAAGTTGCTTCAGAGATTGGAATAGACATAGGGAAATTAAAGTTGTTACAGAAACCACATCGAGTGGACTTTACTGATAAAGATTTAGAAAGTGTAAATGCTTCTGGAAAGAGACTACAGATAAAGGAATTAATTAACATTTTGCGAAAATGGGGAGACATTGATAAATGGAGAATTAGATGGATAAGAAAGAAAGAGGAAGTACAAGCGAGAGAAGCAGAAGCTGCATTTCCAGTAAGAGAATCAAGCAAAGTGGAAAAATTGTGTCCAATGAGAGAGGTTCCTGGAGGTGGATATGTTCATGTTCCTTGGAGTAGACAAGATATTTTGTCATTTACAAATGATTTTCCAAAGCTGAGAGAAAAACCAGTTGAATGGTACAAACAGGTAGAGAGATTTGTGAAGGTTTCAAAGGTTTTATTGAAGGATTTGGATGGTCTATTTGATATAGTGGTACCTGCTGATTTATGGACAGAATGCAAAATTACAATTGATTGGCCTAATGAGGAGTATGCTAGAGATTCAAAGACAGGAGCACCCTCGGAGGAGGTGATGAAAAGTATCACCAAGTGATTACGTATTTGAAAGGGAAAATTCCTCCTAAAGGAACAGACTTGGTAAAAAAAGATAGAACAACACAAGAACCAAATGAATCTGTACATGCATATTATGAGAGGTTATTACAGGTGTTTAAGCAGTATAGTGGTTTTGAGAATATCGGTGACAAGGATATGGGACATTTTGTGTACCGGTTTGTATATGGTTTGAAACCAGAAATTAGTCAGATGATACAGCAGCACATGTTGTGTTGGCAAAGCAAGACAGTGGATGAGATTTTAAAGTATGCGAAATATTGCGGAGATGACATCGAAGCCAGGCGTAGGAAGCTAAAAGAGAAAATGATGTGGGCACAAGTTAAATTGGCAGAACAGTAAGAAGAGAAAACAAATGACCAAAATAATAATCAAGTGAAAGAACAGAGTCAAAATAAGCAAGGAGCGAATGGTAATAAATATAGGGGACGAATGGACAGAGAAGAAGCGAAAAAGAAGTTTCCTTGTCATGCGTGCGGAAAGCTTGGACATTGGAAGAACGAGTGTAAGAGTACTCAAAATAATAAGAGTAATAATGGGCCAAATCAAAATTTAATCCCACAGATGCAGAATGAAGTACTTATGAATCAGCAGCAGCAGGTAGTTACTCCACAATATCAGGTGCCACCAGCTCCTATGCCAAATTTTGTGACTCATCAAAGTTTCAGTACGAACGCCGGATTTCAAGGAGAAAGTGGTAAGAATAATGGAACAATTACACAATATATTTTGCAGAATGATGAGGGAAATTCAGATCCTACCCAATGACGGTGCCTGAGGGGAGAGGAAGAGGAGTGCGTGCTTGGCGCATCCTTGCCGGTAGATCAGTCAGGTCCATTTGTTGATGGGAAAGTAGAAGGTAAAGATATTACTTTCCTATTGGATACTGGTGCTATCAGGTCTACTGTGAGAACAGCAGACATCCCAAACCTACCCCTCTCGGGAGAATCAATCCAAGTTGTAGGCGTGTCAAACCAACAGATTAGAACCCCAATCACCAAACCGATGGAGGTGCACATTGGAAATTTTAAAGAAATGCATCGGTTCGTAGTTTGCGATTCCAGTCCTGTAAATCTGTTGGGAAGAGATCTTTTGTGCAAGATGAATTGCACGATCTATTGTACACCGGATGGTGTCGCTTTCCAAACCCCTGATGAGGACGTTGTATACAAGATGATGTTAGCCAAACAGGGAACAGAAGTAGATGAAATGTTTTCACTAATGACTGAGAATGAATTACCAGAAGAGTTGAGAATCACAGTTAATCCAGAAGTGTGGGATTTTACAGGAAAAGACATTGGGATAAAGACAAATATAGACCCAGTTAAAGTGACAGTGAAAGAAGGTGCAGTGTATCCTGTTGTATCCTAGTAACTGTATCTTAGTTACCCTATTGCTATGTGACATGTTCACTGGATTCTGGACTGTAGAATCCAGGGGACACAGAGTGAGCAGACCAGCAGTTACTGAGGGAGGAAGGACCTCCTTGCCCAGGGGTTGTATGATACAAATAAACTACTTTTCTTCATCCCTAATGAGCCTCTTGTGAACTTAAAAATGGCGACGAGCGTGGGATCCCATTGATGAGGCTGTCATCTCTGGCAAGAAGAATTTTTTTTTTTTCTTCTCGTTTCTGTGGAAATCAACAACCCCTGAGGCGTGTCGCAACTTTCACCTCTCTTTCCACCTTCGCGATTTGCTGGAGGTAAAGTTTGACCATTTCTACCGTGATTTGGACTTGAAGTTTAGTGCGACCATTTAAACTACTCATGTGGATGTGTTTGCGTGTTACGCTGTGTTTTGGATGGTATTTTACATGCTCATAGCATTTCAGTTTAAGAAAGAGCAGCTGAGCGTTTGAAGTCTCTGCGTGTCAAGCTCTTGTGGACGATCCTGAAGTCCGTTTGCGTGTTACGCTGTGTTTTGGCTGGCATTCGACATGCTCATAACATTTCAATTTAAGAAAGAGCGGCTGAGCGTTTGAAGTCTCTGCAGTCAAGCTTTTGTGGACGATCCTGAAGTCCGTAATTAAAGTTAAACAGGTAATCAGAAAAGAAGAGGAAAAAACGTTTCCTGCCTGTGTTGTCTTTTGAAAGACATTGATTCTTGAATTCCCACCGACATTTGTGGAGCTTTGTGGCGTCAGATCCGAATCTTCCTTTGCTCCGTTCTCCATCACGTTGGTGGCGCTGGAAACTACGTGCTCTGCCTACATCATTCCGTTTGCGTGTACGCGTCATGCCGCGTTGTGACCTTGCTGAAGCAACGTGCAACGTAGTCACCATAGATACCACGATGCACTGAAGTAGCGCACGGAAATCCTTCCATCTTCGTTGCTGTTACTACCGGAGCACACCTTGATTAAAACCAACCAAACTACTCAACTTTACAGAAACCTCCGGCACTTCTCTGTCGGCGTTGACAACGGTGACCACTTCTTTTATTTTCTTCGTGCTTTGTTTTAAAAAAAAATTTTTTAAAAAAGTTGACACTTTTGAAAATACTTGATTTGACAACGGTGACCACTTCTTTTACTTTAGTTATTTATGTTATTCAATACTGACACTTAGTAGATTACAAATAATGCTGACATTTTACTGCCATTATATTTCATATGTGCATTAAGTTACAGTAAGTACAGTAAGTTACAGTAAGTAAGTAATAACTGACAATGGATTCTACATCGTCTGTATTGCCTCCACCTAAATTTTTACAAGGTCCTGGAGTTCCTGTCATGATATGGGAAGACTGGTGCGAATCTTTCGAAACCTACCTTGAGGCTATAGGTGGAGAAACCTTCTTACCATCTCGAAAATTTGCATTGCTAAAACATAATTTAGGTGTAGAAGGTAGAAAAGTTTTAAAAACCCTGCCTAAACCTTTACGTGCTGTTTCCACTGTATTAGAAGCAGCTGATAGTGAGGGAAGTGAAACAAACTCTACTGATACATCTGTTGATGAATATATTGAAACTTTAAGAGCTTTAGAAGAAAATTACGGTAAAAAACTAGTATTGTGGTAGAGAGACACAAGTTTTTTTCAAGAGCTCAACTAACAGGTGAAAGTGTCGAACAGTATGTCGCAATTTTAAGAACACTAGCTTCCACATGCAAATTTAGAGACTTGCATGAAGAGATTATTAGAGATCAATTTATCAATCGCACAAGTAATATGAAAATTCAAGAACGATTGCTGGAACTCAAAGATCCTTCTTTACAAAAAACCATAGACACTGCTAGAAGAATAGAAAACACATCCCGTTACGTTAAGGAGCTTAATATTGAGCAACATAAAGATGTAGTTGATACTCATAATGTTAGTGTTGTAAATAAGGAAAAAAAGTTGAACAAAAAAATGAACAAAAAAACACTAATCGTTTTAAACCTTTTGTAGAGAGAAGTCAACCAAATAGGAACAGACGCATATGTTACAGGTTTGGTAGTCCCAAACACACTGCTGATTTTGAAAGATGTCCTGCTCATAACGTTACGTGTTTTAAATGTAAAAAACTAGGTCATTTTTCCAGATGGTGCAAAACAGGGAAAGTTGGAAACGTTCCATAAATGTTGTAAGAACACATGATAATGATGAATATTATGATGATGAATTGGACGAGAATGACGTTGAAGTCATGGTAATATGTGATGACAATGTGAATGAAATATCTGAAGGTTATCAACCGCCCAGATGTGATGTATCAATCAACCAAGTCACCACATCATTATGGGCAGATTCATGTTCGCCGTACACTATAATTAATAAGCGAATGTGGAAAACCACTGGTAAAGCTGCATTATCACCACCTGATGTAGAACCCCAAGGTTATTGTGGTACTAAATTACCTTTACTAGGATTTTTCACATGTCATTTATCCTACAAGAGCAGATCCACCCAAGGCAAGGTTTTTGTTGTAGAACATGGGAGAGCTTTATTGGGTTGGAGAGAGCAAAAGAACTTAGGCATCATATTAGATCCGAATCACCCTGACCAAGTGTTACTGACTAATGAGAGTGCAGTATCTAAATGGCAAGCGAAATTTCCCAAGTTATTCAACGACAAATTGGGATGTTTAATCAAATTTGAACATCGAATTATACTGAAAGCAGGTAGTATTCCTGTCGTCCACAAAGTCAGGAATGTTCCATTCATTTTGCGCACACAACTGAAAGAAGAATTACATAGGCTATGTGAAGCCAAGGTTATTGAACCTATTGAGGCTTCAGAGTGGCTTAGTCCCATCGTTTTGGCACGAAAACCTAATGGCAAGTTGCGCATGTGTGTGGACTTAAGAGATTTAAATAGCAACATCTGGGTAGATCGCCATCCATTACCACGCATCAATGAGATGGTAGCCAGTATTAAAAACGCAATGTATTTTTCTTCCATAGATCTGTCCAACGCTTATCATCAAGTTAAGTTGCATTCTGATTCCAAGCACCTAACTTCATTTATAACAACCGAAGGTGCATTTCAATACTTACGAATGCCTTTTGGATTAGCATCCGCTTCTGCGGTTTTTCAAAGACTTATGAGCAGCATTCTTAAGGGGGTGGACAACATGAGGGTGTTTCAAGATGATGTTCTAGTGTGGGGTGATACTTTACACAACCATAATGACATTTTGAATGAAGTTTTAAACAAATTGCAAGAGGCTGGTTTGACTGTGTGTGCAGAAAAATGTAAATTTGGGGTCAAACAGATAGATTACTTAGGTCACACGATATCCAATGATGGAATCAAACCTAAAATGAACTTGCTAGAAGCTATTGAAAAAGCTCCAGCACCTTCCAACAAAGAACAATTGCGTTCTTTTCTAGGACTCGCTGAATATTACTCTAAATTTGTTCAGAATTTTGCTAGCAAAGTGCATGATTTGAGACTTTTAATGAAAAAGGGTACACCATTTGCATGGTCAGACGTATGCCAACAAGCGTACGATAAAATCAAAGCTGACATTGTGAAAGCTGTAGCTCTAAAGCCATATGATCCATATGATGCATCCATAGTTGTAGTAGATGCTAGCGGTTATGGGTTAGGTGCTGTACTTATGCAAAGAAAGGAAGGAGTTGAACGCATCATAGCTTTTGCCTCACGCACTCTTAAGGGAGCTGAAGCAACTTATTCGGTAATCGAAAAAGAGGCGCTAGCATGCTGGTGGGGTGTCAATCATTTTAAAACATTCATCTGGGGGACAACGTTTGAACTTAGAACTGATCACAGACCTCTTATTGACATTTTTACTACCAAGGGTGCGTCCAGAGCGACTCCAAAGATTGCAAAATGGTTGTATCGTTTACAAGAGTACAATTTTCAATTGAAATATGTGCCTGGCCACAAAAATATTAATGCTGATTGTCTATCTCGCCTACCCCTATCTCATAGTTGTGATGATTTTCAAGAGGACAAGGAGGAATGGCTGGTGGCAAGTGTAGGAGAATTGTGCAAAGGTGCTGTTAGTGAACAAGAGTGGAAACGAGCAGTGCTTGACGATAGTAAATTACAAAAAATTGTGGCTAATTTATCTGCTAATACAAATCCATTAACTTTTGAAAAAGGAGAACTCACTGATTATAGGATGATATGGCCTGAATTATCCTGTGCTGATGGTATTGTTAGAAGAGGGGACAGATTAGTGGTACCTCTAGAGTTGCGTGCCAGACTTTTGACACTATTACATGATGGTCACAGTGGTATGACAAGTATGAAGAGAAGAGCCAGATACGATGTGTACGTAATTGTATAGCATGCATGTGCAGTGATAAATCACACAAGTCTCATGAAACTGCTATATTGCCCACTACTTTGCCTTCTAGACCATGGGAAAAGGTCGCAATCGATATATGTGGTCCTTTTTATGTCACAGGAATTGACAACAAATACGCCATAGTTTTAATGGATTATTTTACCAAATGGCCAGAAGTTGCTTTTGTTAAGGATATCAAGGCCCTAATGAGCCTCTTGTGAACTTAAAATATCCAAACACCCAACAGTACAAGATGAGTCCAGAAGTAAAAGCAGGAATTATTCCAGATATTGAACGAATGGTCAAACAAGGTATTTTAAAAGAAGTGATGGGTAGTCCCTGTAATTCACCAATAATGGGACTGAAAAAGCCTAGCGGAAAGTACAGAATAGTGCAGGATTTACGGAAAATAAATAAAATTGTAGTACCATGTTGTCCAATAGTGCCGAATCCAGCAGTGATCCTTTATCAGATACCTTGGAATGCAGGTTGGTTTACAGTAATTGATTTATGCCAAGCGTTCTTTTCTATTCCTTTGCACCCAGACAGCCAGTATCTTTTTACGTTTAAGTTTGAGGATCATATTTACGCATGGTGTCGAGTTCCTCAAGGGTACACAGAGAGTCCTTCAATTTTTAATCAGATTTTGAAAAAGTGGCTAGAGTCATTGATTATGCCTGGAAAATCTGTTTTGGTCCAGTACATTGATGACCTACTGGTGGCATCAAAAACACGAAAAGATTGTGTCACAGACACAATTGCATTGCTGAACCATTTGGCTGAAGGAGGACACAAGGTGTCTCCAGAAAAATTACAATTCTGTCAACGAGAAGTTAGATATTTAGGGCATAAAATAGAAAGAGGAGTTAGAAAAGTGACACGGAAAGAGTAAAAATAATCAAAGAAATGCAATTGCCACAGACTCACAGAGAAATGAGAATGTTTCTAGGAGTGGTTGGATACTGTAGGCAATGGATTCATGGTTTTTCGATGTTAGCAAAACCATTAATACAGATGATCCGGAAAAGAGCAAAAGATCCGATCGATTGGAATGATGACTGCATAGAGACATTTGTGAAATTGCGAAATTGTTTGTGTGAGGCTCCTGCCTTGGGCATGCCTGATTATTCAAAAGACTTTGCATTGTTTTGCTGTGAGAGAGAAAATTGTGCACTTTCAGTCTTAACACAGAGACATGGATTGAGTCGACGTCCAGTGGCATATTTTTCAGCTAAATTGGACCCAGTGGCTTCAGCATATCCTGGCTGCTTAAAAGCAGTAACTGCTACTTGTATGAGTCTGGAGCAAAGTGAGTCGATAGTGATGGGACATCTGGTAAAGGTTTTTGTTCCACACTCAGTCGAGATTCTTTTGGCAAGAACAAGAACACAGCATCTCACCCCTAGTCGATTGACTAAGTATGAAAGAGTGATTTTGGGAGCTGAGAACGTGACTGTGATAAGGTGTACGATTATGAACCCAGCTAACCTACTGCCAGACCCCTGCGATGAAGAAGTGAGAGATGAGAGTGATCATGATTGTTTGGACGTGACTGAGTTATGCACGAAGCCCCGGCCTGATATAAAAGAGACACCTTTGAAAGAGACTGACCATGAGTTATTTGTAGACGGTTCCTGCCTCAGAACACAAGATATGCTGTTTGTAAAATATCTGGGGTAATTGAAGCATCCTGTTTACCTGGGGTCAAGTCTGCACAAGTAGCTGAATTGGTTGCCTTAACAATGGCATGCAAAAAAAAGGGGAAAAATTGGAGAGTAACCATATTTACGGACAGTCAATATGGGTTCGGGGTTGTGCATGACTTTGGCCAGCTCTGGATGCAGAGGGGATTTCTGACTTCTTCAGGATCTCCTATCAGAAACAGCAAAAATGTGAAGGATTTGTTGGAAGCATTACAATTGCCAAAAGAGATAGCAGTTGTAAAATGCGCTGCACATCAGTCAGGAAATGACTATGTGAGTGCTGGCAATAATTATGCTGATCAAGTGGCCAAATACTGTGCCAAAAATACAGTGGCCATAAACAGAAAAATTGAAACGGGTGAAACCAGATGCCAACTTATGTTTTTCTCAGTACCAGAAACATGGGACAAAATTAGACAATTGCAGGAAGAAGTTAAGGAAAAGGAAAAGGACATTTGGATAAAGGCAGCTTGTACAAAGAGACCACATGATGAGGTATGGGTGTATTTAGATGGAAGACCAGTCCTGCCAGATTGTTTGCTTTCAAAAATGGCAAGAGTGTATCATGGAGCAACACAAATAGGGAGAGACTCAATGATCAGGCTATTCAGACAGAGTTGGTACAATCCGAAGTTCAGGGTAGTCGCAGAAAGCCTTTGCCAAAGATGCTTAACCTGTCAGCAGCAAAATCCAGGTAGAAAGACAGTGGTAAGCTGGGGAAAGATTGGAAAGGCAGAAGGACCCTTCACTAGATTACAGTTGGATTTTATTGAATTGCCCCCATGCAATGGACTGAAATATATACTTGTCATAGTATGCCTTTTCTCAAGATGGGTGGAAGCCTATCCCACTCTGAGAAATGACAGTCTTACAGTTGCAAAATTGTTGTTGAGGGAGTTAGTTCCACGATTTGGTTTTCCAGTCACTTTGGAATCAGATAGAGGCCCTCATTTTAATAATGAAATAATTCGATTAATCTGTGCTGCATTTAACATTGAACAAAAACTGCACTGTGCTTATCGTCCAGAGGCTTCTGGAATTGTTGAGCAAATGAATGACACAATCAAGTCAAGATTGGGGAAGGTGTGTGCATCCACAAAGCTGAAATGGCCAGATGCATTACCTCTTGTATTGATGGGTCTCAGAAGTATTCCAAACAGAAAAACAGGAATGAGCCCACATGAGGTTCGCATGGGAATAGCCATGAGACAGGCATTTATTCCTGGAAATAAACTAATGAGTATAACTGATGATCTGGTATTGGACTATTGCAAAGGATTGGCTGAAATGATGCGTTCTGTCTCTCACCAGGTTGGAGAAGACGCAGTTGAAAGACAGCCAGACCAAGCGCATGATTTGAATCCTGGAGATTGGGTGCTAGTGAAGAAACACGCAAGAAAGTCGTGCCTAGCACCAAGGTGGGACAAACCGCGGCAAGTCATACTAGTCACTACCACAGCATTGAAGTGTGCAGGTTTGCCCAATTGGATTCATGCCAGCCATACCAGAAGAGTTCCGAGCCCATCAGAACATCAAGAGCAACCACTGACTGAACAGGCTGAAGCGTCAGGAGTTGTAAGCTGTGAGATTGAAGAATCTAGAGTAATAGATTCTGAAAGACAACCATATGACGAACAGCCAAGTACAAGTCAGGAAGAGTGGATACCAGTGATTGAAGTAATTGATGATGTAATTGAAACAAGAAGAAGAACAGAACTGAAAAGACAGGAAAGTAGTCAGGAAGAGACAGGGGAAGAAGAACACACTCAGGTGGAAAATAAAAAAGACTTTCATGAACCTGAGGAGGAAAAAATAGAAGAACACGTTCAGGCGGAAGAAGAAAAGTTTGAAGTAAGACCTGAACAGGATCAGATAGAGTTAGAAGAACAGGTTCAGGCAGAAGAAGAAAAGTTTGAAGTTAGACCTGAACAGGTTCAGATAGAATTAGAAGAACAAGCTCAGGAAGAAGAAGAACAAAATACGGTAAGACCTCAGCAGGTGGAAGCAAAAGAAGGTACAAGCACAGAAAACAGAGAATCAGAACAGATTGTGCCTAGAATAAATGAAATTAAAAGAGCTTTACAAGGAGATAAAGAAGGTGAAAACGCAGTGCAAATCAAAAGAATCAGAAAGGGAGACAATTGGCCAACTGGAGTGAAAAAACTAAAATATCACTTGAGAAAATCTGAAAAGAGACCAGAACAAGTAAATGAAGTCACAAGTCAAACACAATCTAAACAAACCTTGGCAAAAATAACTCGAAAAACTCCAAGATTGAGAAGTCTAAACAGGAGATACAAGGCTCCTGAATGGACTTATGTCATACTCGAAGAATTTGAATCCTAGATCTGACTGATGAAACAGAAGAAATTCATATTGTTCAGATTGATGAAACAAATTGAGGCCTCCTTAAAAAAAAAAACGAAAAGGAAAGTCAAACTGACAAAGAAAAGATAAGAGAAAAGAAATTTTCTCAGGAGTAAAATGGCAGAAATTGAAGTTACCGGGAAACCAAAACGTGGATTAAAAAGAAAGTGTTTTAGATTTTGTTTTTGTAGTATTTTATTAGTAGCATTAGTATGGTTATTCCTAACAGTAGGAGTACCTTTGTTAATGAAAACAAGTGACAAGAATAATACAGATACTAATGTTAAGGTAGATAGAATAAAAGAAACTGAAATAGAAATAGGGGTAGAAGATGAATCAAACTATCATAATGAATCAGACTATAATACGTCGTCTAATGTGTTTATTAAATTGTTATTTCAATATGTTAGTACTATGGAGATTAATAATTGCTACGTGTGTATGAAGTTACCCTCATCAGTATCAGAAGGGATGACGTATCACCATATACCTTTGACGTATGGTGTGTCATGTAGTATTTTATCAAGTTTATTTTATGCTACAGGGAAACTTCAATATTTTTATTCAGACATAGATGTAGTATTTTCAGAATTACCTATTAGAAAGAATATGAATCCAGTAGCTAGAAGTAAAAATGCACAGTTTATGGGTGAATTTTTCTTAACAATGAGTTCAATAGATTTAGTTCAGGCACATAAACATAATCTAACATGTACATTAAGAAAAGAAGAAAAAGATTTTTGGGATTTAGTAGAAGAAAGGAGACAGAATTTAATAAAGAAGGCAACTGAACAGAAAACCCATGTACCTCCATGGGTTGGGAAGGAGGGAATCTATGCAAGTGGCAAGGCTCATGCTGCGATGTCCCTGGATTTTGTGAAAAGGGGAAAATTCTGCCTCCATAGATTAAAGACAGATTATAACAATAATTACATTGGTTCCAGTGAATGTGAACACAACTTCCTAATTCTAGGAGGGTGGGGACTAAAAGTGAGAACTGATCCTGTATTTCCAGGAGTGTATTATGTTTGTGGGAGCAACGCCTATTATAGTTTACCTGCAAGATGGTACTGGAGCTGCTAGTTTGGAATAGTTTTTCCAAAAATCTATCATGTAGATAAAATCAGTGGAACCAATGGAAATTCTAATGGACTAACACGTAGAAGAATAGCTGGTTTTTCTGAAATTGTAGGAGACATTTTTAGTGCACTGATACCCTCAGTTGGAGTCATTCTTAATTCACAGAAAATGTGTAAGTTATCAACCACAGTTGATCGTCTTTCTACAGACACTGCAGGAGGATTCTTAATGATTAACACAGAAATGGTTGCAATCAGGTCTATGGTTTTACAAAACCGTTTTGCTCTTGACATAGTATTAGCAAAGGAAGGTGGAGTTTGTGGCATGTTGAAAACTCAACATTGCTGCACTTATATTCCGGTCAAGAGCAGAGAAATTAAAGGATATATTGAAAACATTACAAGAATGCATAATGATTTGACCCAACTGGAGGTTGACAGTGTGTGGGGAAGACTAACAAAAAGTATAACATCAATAGGGAAATGGTTTGTTAATTTTAGGAAAAGTTTTCTAGGTCAAATAATAACACCATTAGTTATGATAATAACAGTAGTAATAATAATAATGATTACATATAAGTGTTGTAGAAGAGGAAGGAAAGAGAAAATACATTTTGAAAGAAAAGGAAAGGGACAGAAACGAAAAAGAAAATATGATGAAATACAGCTGGAAGAAATGAAAGGCAAATTATACAAGAAAATGAAGGATTTAGAAGGAAACGAGTTGATTGATGGAAAATTGAGAGGAGAAATAGAGAAAACTGAGAAGTGCTAAAGTTGGTATCTGGGATGGGATGGGTAATTTTGTGATGGCTTAAGATGTCATCAGAGAGGGGATTGATGGAGCAAGGACTCGTAAATGAGAGTTGCTCGGAAGCAATCCTTTCGTTTTAACTCATTAACGAATTACTAACAACGTGTTTGTAATTAATAATTCGCATTTAGAAAAAGACACGCGGGACAGTGAAGCTTGCATATGTGTTTACTAATCATAACAACATGAACGAAGGACTAAAACGCACTTTAACAAGGGATCTTTACTGCGCATGCGTCTACTGCATCTACGTAGTATGACGTACTAATGCTTGGAGGGAAATTCTTGCGCCTGCGCAAAGTTATTAAAAATGGCCGCTTGAAAGCTCACATGCATGGCACCTGTTTGGCTGAAATAGAAAATACGTTTTATACTAACGCAAATGCAGAAAGGGTAATAATAATTAGAGTGGGTTAGAGTAGAGGTTGGTGGTGTACAGTGAAACCATTTATTTTTGAGAATAACATTTCTTCTTTTGACTTTATTATTAGTGCGCATTTGGGCCTTCCACACTTGTCTGAATTGAGCTGACTGACTTGACCCCACGCATGCGCACCAGAGAGAGAATAAGGAAAGATGAGTAAGGACTTGTCACGCATCCAAGGCCATCGAAGATGTGCCCTGGGAACATGAGGGTGAAGAGTTCATATGAAGAAGCTTTATTCATGACATTGCAACATTTTGTATTAATAAAGTTTGGAGATGTATGGGAAAGGAAATGATTTAATAAAGTTTGAGGGGATGGATTTGAAAACAATGGTTTAATGAAATAAGTGAAATGTAAGCATGGTGTGATGATCATCCCCCCTCGCCTGTCCAATCAGAGTTAGTATTTTGTGAAATTGAAACATTAATGGGTGGTACATGGTTATGGAAAGGTATAATTGAGGTAGTTTTTAGTTAGTTAGTTAGGTCTTATTGAGAGCCGATGATGAGCTGAGCTGACACGGAGCTTAACGGGAGCACAGAAGCAGAGCTCGGGATGCTGTTGGTGCTGGGGGGGTGGTGCTGATGCTGTGAGACGCTGATGAAGAAATCGAATGCAGAACCATCTATTTTAACTTAATTGGGTTAGAAAGAAGATCGCGGAAGAACCCCGAGGAGGAAGAGAGTGTCAGAGAGGGGTGCGACGCAGTCGTCGGTATTTAGAGAGGTGAAGTAACCTGTCCTGATTCCTGTCCTGAAGTCTTTGTCTCCTGATCTATCCCGGGGGACCCTTACCAGACCTTTGGCCAGGGGGTTGGTCTTCACACCATCCTTGGTAATTATAAATTCATCGTATTGATAGATGTTCTTCTCTCTCTGTCCTCTTCTTTCTGAGCATAGTTATTGTGTGGATCTGAATTGCTATTGCTTATTGAGAATTGATTGAATTGACACTCATGCGAATGAGGGTGTTTGTACTGAAACTTTGAGATGGTTCACACTCAATTAATTTAGATAAAGATTTTAAAACTTCCCGAGTCTGTGATTATTTCATTTAATCGAGAAATGTTTAATAAGTTATGTTAATTATCACCAACAACTAGTTCCAACTAATGGTCCATTGACCAGAGGAAAGAACTAATTGATCAGTGAAAGGTTTAGTTAGGGAAAAGAAATAACTAGATCTTGAAGTATGAAAATCATAAACTAAGTTCCAGCGGTCTACTTGGTATTTAGTGGAAGTAGTTATATGGGCCCAGGTGAGTATATGGTAGTGGAGTATCTGCTGTTAGTACACCGCTGGATCACCTCCATCTGGCAGTAGATGGCCCAGGGCCAGGCTCTTGAAACTGGCAGCTGTCAGTGGCCTCAGCTGGTTGCTGTCTTTATGGGCAAAGTTTTCCTTGGCAGAATGGGCCACATCAATTTGCTGGCCATGGGGGTACTGTCTGCTGACTGGAATGCATCTGTGACCAAATTAAGGTTATCAGCTGTACAGATGGGGTCCACTGGTGACCAGAAGGGTTCTCAATGGGTCAGTCCCATGGCTCAGCAGAGTGCTGACAGAGGATTCCAACTAGATTCAGAGGGGCATAGCTGGGGGTCAGGTTGGACCTTGCCCTGTCTGCAGGTTCACGCCAAACCTTCTGCCTTCACCCCTCCTGTTTTGCTGGATTTTTTTTTGTTGGCATTAGTATTGTATGCATTTTACCACTGCTAACCAGTCTAAAGTGAGAGTGTCCTCTCCCTAAAACATGTAAAATTTGCTTACACCTGATTGGTACATTTCATTTATTTATCAGTCCCTAGTATGTAAATTAAATGCTACTAATGGGCCCGCAGCACTCATTGTACTGCCCACCTATGGTAGCCCTTTAGAAGATGCCCTTGGTCTGCCATTTCAACCTGTCATGCAGTTTTAAATTGCCAATTCGATCAGGTAAAATGAAACTTTTTCCAGGTTTAAACCTTCCGTTTTTAAGTCGAGCCTAGGCAGCACGCATGCTCTGTCTGCAAGACCTGTTGTAGTCCGTAAAGGGCTTTGCTCCCGCCTGCTGCCCCCTCATTGGTTTAATGCTGTGTCACTCTTCTTAGCTGCTTTCTAAATCGTTGATGCAGCAATATGTCACTTCCGTTTTTTCAGGAAGCAGCACCGCCCAACTACAGTTTTCCCCCGCTTTCATGGTTTCATGGGTTGTTGAGGAGAACTCTTTTCACAATTGTTGCAGCCCAGCATGCTGACCTGCATCGTCTAATATAGAGGCCACGCATTTATTTTGTTATGCGCAGCTATCTAATGATCTTGCTTTGGTGCGAGGCCGCGGGGTCCCTTTGCAGTACTGAGCCGGTCCAATCGCGCCAAACTGTGGCTGTAGCCGCTTTTCTTTCCACCCGTCGCTTCGTACAGCTGCCATGTATTGTACTTAATTAGCTCAAATTGGTTTGAAGCAGCGGAATCTCTCTGCTACACCAAGCCGGCCCAGCTCCTGTTTCTGGTGCGCCATGACTTTCAGATTTCACTGTTTCTGCTTCAGACACTGGGATGCTCAGGTAGAATCTGCATACTGCCAGGCAATGCTGCTTTTGGCACGGCTTTAAGGTATAGTAAATGGCTGCTGGAGGGTTATTGCATACACAGTATTGCTTTCTTAGGCGCAGCGTTACCCCTTCAGCGTATTACATGCGCTGGCGACAGTGTATTCCATGGTGGGGTCATGTCCTGTAACTGTTCCCTCGGGACGCTGATCTATAACTCAGTATTCATTCAAGAATCAAAGTTTTGTTGGAGAAACCATGACCAGCACTTGCAGGGTTGGGCATCATTAAAAGTTGCAACTGGTGCTGTGCCCTCTCCCAGGTGCTCCCTTTCCCTTGTGATGTTTTCAGCACGTTGTCTGCTCCACTCCTCCCAGCACATTGCACACACACACCGCTGCTTCCCCTGTAATCTAGACTTGTTCCAGATTGGGCTCTTTATTTTGTTTCCACACACTTCGCCTGTGACCTCACCCTGGAGCAGGAGAGAGCGGGGGAAGAACCGGGAGTGCGGCTAAAGACAGAACGGACATTAACGTTACCCGTCTATCTTTAGAAATCTTCTGCTTTCGTGCCGCTTCCCCCTGGGTCTGTCTGGAGGAAAATCCTGTTTCAGTTTGCCGAAAACAAGGTAAGGAATCAACACACCTCTTCCAAGCATTCTGAATTATATGAAGATCATATTTTAATGTAAAATGCACAGCTGCTGACACCCTCCTCTCACAAGTGATTGCGAGAAGAGGGTGTCAGCAGCTGTGCTTTTTACATTAAAATGTTATCTTCATATAA
Source organism: Calotriton arnoldi (assembly GCA_963921515.1). Lineage (NCBI taxonomy): Eukaryota > Metazoa > Chordata > Amphibia > Caudata > Salamandridae > Calotriton > Calotriton arnoldi. The sequence continues at coordinate 46,841 of CAWUFW010020652.1, read as the reverse complement.
TTCAGAATGCTTGGCTGCTTAATAAATCTCACAGAGATGCTCTTCTTTCAGTGTTGGTACCATTTAGTGTGAGCACTTCCTTTTCGGTCAGCACTGCGTGGCAGATTGTGTCATAGATCGCAGTGACTCTGAATAAGGTGACACTTACCTGCCCCTCCAATATCATAGCTACTTAGTGGTGAAACGTAATGCTTCTTGGCAGGCTAGTCTATTTCTCCACACCAGCTTGTTTTCTTTGTAGCTGTCTCTTGCTGTGTGGCTGTCTCTCTCTGAGTCTCTGTGAAGGTGGCTGTATTGATGCTTCTGCAAGTATCAGTCTCTCTGTTTCTGTCTCTCTGGCGCTGTTTGGCATTTTGCATAATGGATAGTAACACATATAAACAGATGGAGCCATTAAAAAAAATTCAATACAAACCCCACAGCTGTCGGTGCCTGTGTGAAGGGAAAAGGGGCGGGAGGGCTCATCCCATTCTCCATTATTCTTCTCTACCTTCGTAATGCCTTCTTTCCTGTCTTTTCTCCCACTCTCCTCCCTTCTCTTCTTCTGCCTCTTTCAGTCTCTTCCCCTTTCTCTCACTCTCCTTTTATCTCTCCATTCTGTTATCCCCCTCCCACCTCCTCCTTTCCACCTCCTTTAATCTCCCCTCATCTTCACTTCATTCCTTCCTTCCTCGTTTCATTACTTGTCCCAATCTATTAATTTCCCTCTTACTCCTGTTCTATCCTCACCCTTTTGCTAGCCCCACAACACAAACTACCATTCCACATAAATACACTCCATAAAACACAATCCTACTCCACATAAGTCTGGTACACTCAATACCACATAATTCCAATCCACATAATTCCACTGCACACCATGCCACATAATTCCACTACACAAATCAACTCCACACCACACAATTCCATGCCACACAATTCCACAACTAACAATTCTAATTCAACCCACATAACTCCACTATAAACCACATACATACACTCCATAACACATGGGTACAACATTAACAGTGTCAATAGCTCTAACTCAAGCAAATGCGAGACCTATTAGATTTCCAATGCTTGAAATATATATGCCACTCCTAAGTGAGGCTCTGAAGGGCCACAATGCAGTGTGCATTGTGTTTAAAAAGTAGGACATGTGGATTTAAGTTTTACATGTACTAGTAGTGAAAAACCCCTAAATGCGTTTTTCCCTACTGTAAGGCCTATCTTTCCCAATGACTAACATTGGGTTACCTTATTATATTTTTATATTATAGTGCTAACTTTGGATTGGTAGCAGGTAGAGATTACATTTTTAAGCTCAAATGAATTGTAATTTAAAATTCTTTTTAATGGTAAAGTCGGATTTTAAGAAACATTGCTGAAAACGTCACTTTAAAAAGTTGCCATTGTCTTTTTCTAACCATTTGTTCTTTTTGCCAGTTTCCTGGGTCACATGACTGAATGGCTGTGCTCCTGGGCTTTGTGTATTCCCCACAGACAGTGACAAAAAAGGGGACTAGATGTGAGCAGGATGGGCATCCTGCTAGGCTAGCTTGGGGCAGAGCTGCTCCCTGCCCACTTATACTTAAAAGTTCACTTAAAAGAGCTTGCCTCCAGCACACATAAAGAACCCTGACACCAGCCTGTCACCTAAGCGGCTCACCAGTAACTAGCCAGCAGCTCCCCAGTGACAAAGACTCCTCTTAATCACAGCCTGCCGCCTTGCCCCACTGAACTCTTTCTTCTCCTGGCCCAATCCACCCCTTGAATCTCACCTGTGCAATTGTATTGTCCTCCTTTCTAACTTCCCGAATAAAAGCCTCAAAAGGGAGTAGCATCTGATGGGAGGCTGCTTCTTCTCACTGATCACTTTCTTGGAAGCAGCTTTCTTTGGGGCCATCTTAAAGCTTTTAGGGGCACATGCATCAAAGGTTTTTGCGATCGCAAACGGTGCGATGCACAAAAATCGGCCGTTTGCGATCGCAAATTGGCGTTTGGAGATGCATGAAAGTGTTTCCTATGCGCAATTTAAGAATTCGCAATTATTTGCGAATTCCTAAATTGCGATTGCATTTAAGGAATCGCAATTTGCGATTCCTTAAATGCAATGCTAGAAGCACTTTCAAATAGCGATTTCGCTATTTGGGACCGCAAATTACAGACAAATCAAACTTGTCTGTAATTTGCAAAAACGTTGAAAAATGCACTAAAATGCATTTTTTAAAGTTTTAGGTTACACACACACTTGCCCTTGGGGCATGTGTTTGCGCAACATGGGTGCACATCACAATTTCAGGGGTGCAACAGGGTGTCATTTTGACACCCTTGCACCTTGAAATTGCATGAGCAAATTGCTCATGCAATCTCCAATTCATTCCTATGGGCCTATAGGCCCATAGGAATGAATGGGACGGCATTCCTTAATTGCGACTCGCAATTTGCGAGTCGCAATTAAGGAATGTTTAGGAATCGCTATTTTTATAGCGATTCCTACATGCATAGGCTTTTGCGATTCCTCAATAATCGCAATTAAGGAATCGCAATAGCCTACCTTGATGCATGTGCCAGTTAGTTGGCAGTTGCACTAAGCTGCACAAGCTGAAGATATTGGAGGACTGATGTGTGACTGCACAGGCCTTCTGTTTGGCAGTACTGCGGGTGATGTATCTTCCCTTGTGCACCTAAAAGCAAACAAGCAAGAAAAACAATTAGGGGGATATTCTCAAGAATGTGCGATAAACATCGCCAAAATAGGTTAACGCAAGTTTTCATATCGCCGTCTATCGCGGGAAAATAACTCTGTGTTAAGGTCGTATTTTCAACACGGCGGTAACATGCGATAGTCTCCCGATAACGCGTCAAATGTCTGCGATAACATTACCGGGACGGCGATGAAAATCCAAACCCGAACGCGAAAAAAGTTGCGATGGGCCCAACCGCGATAAGACAATCAGCGAAAAGTAGCGCCAGGCATGCAAATCACACATGTCAGGCGGGAAAAATCACTACAAAAGCAGAAGAAAAGAAAACACAAACAAAAACCAAACTACAGCGAAGCAGAATGGAGGCAGCCGGAGCAGGTACAGAGGACAGCCAGAACCCCACAAGCCCCCCGGAGGAGCAGCCTGGGACCTCGGGGACAGGGAAGGGCAAGGACAAGAAGAAGAGGAAGACGCGGTTCAGTCCGCAGGAAAACAGGATCCTGATCACGGAGGTGATAGAACACCATCAACAACTGTTCGTCACCTCCACTGTGTCATTGGCAACAAAAAATGCAACATGGCAGTCCATCCTGGACAAGGTGAATGCAGTCGGAGTGCTGAGGAGGACAATGGAAGAGCTCAAGAGGCGCTGGAATGATGTGAAGCGCAAAACCAAGCAGAAATTCGCCAACAACCAGAAGGCAGCAATGCAGACTGGAGGTGGGAGTCCAGCGCCACAGGAGGAGCTGGATAAGATGGAGGAAATGGTGTCCACAGTCATCAGTGGGGAGACGGTGGTAGGAGTTGGGGGACCGGACACTGCTCAACATGACCTGACACAACAGCAACAGGGTGAGTAACCACCAGGAACTGGGGGGACGGGAGGGAGATGGGCACAATGGCACACATGCACAATCAAGCGGAGCACAGTGCACACCCACAATGACTCTGGATCATGTCCCTGATCCCCTTGGCACACTGCAGCACACAATGAAACAGTAGGTAGGCCCCCGTCGACTATGTGCCCAGAGGAGGCCCGCCCACACATCACTTATCCCACAACCAACCTATGCACATGTGCTGAACCCAGCAAAGCTGCGGGTCCGTGAGCCACACTGACAATGCAAGTGACACTGCATGACGATTAGCATGGCTGCAGTCCGATCATCATGACATGGTGCACGCCACCACACTGTGGTGGCTGAGTGTGGACCACATCCGTAAAGGAGCAGGTCACACTCTGACACATCCACGTGCACAAACAACCCCTGACGTCAACAACACATCTATTCTGCGGACAAACCATGCCCCAGAGTCCCAACTCCCACAAATACCCAAATTCACCCAAGTCTGCAACATCTCAGTACTGTATGGGCACAAAAGTCAAAGGCACACCGCCTGAAAGGTACAAGGGGCAGCAAGGCGACTCTCCCAAAATGCAGCACACACACATGACATTCAGAGCACATCAGCATTGACAACAATGTGGTACAAACTGCAACACGTTTACAACAGGACAGAGGACACAACAGGTGCCGCTTCTGTGTAGAAACTGGCCAATCACATTTGGCATAGCAGGGAAATGTGAGATGTCAATGTACAAGTACAAACACATATCCGTGATGTTGACGAAATGTCCACTGTCCCGCATCAAATAGGCAGTTCCTCCTAAACAGTCACAATGTACATTGTCATGCAGTCTGCATGTGAACTTGTACAATGCGACAACATACATGTGAACACAATGTAATACTGCATCTCCCCTTCACATTGCAGAGGGAGCATCAACAACTCCTGCAGAGCAGCCCCAACAACTCTTCACTGATGACGATGAGGACATCCCCGACATCGACACCGAAGCCCTCCAAACCCTCATTGACAGCTTCGGCACCCCACCTCCAGGAGCAGGGCAGCCCAGCTGCATCGAGGAGACCCCACCCCCTGCACAGACCACACAGCAGGAAGCACCTACCACCCCGGCTGTCTCCCATGACCCCCACGAACAACACATGGCCTTCCAATGCCGTGTGTTAGAGGTCCAGGAGAAGATGGCTGATCAGGTGCGGGTGGGGTTCGACCTCATGGCAGCCAAACTTGATGCCATACATGGGTGTAGGATTCCCATCAGGGACCACTTACAGTCCCTAACGGACACCCACAGTCCACTCCATGCTCTCCAATGATCCATGGCTGACATCGCTGGAGTCATGATTCTGAGACAAGAACTGTCCAGTGAGAGTGGCTCCAACGATGTCAGCCGGGAGTTGGGACAGATGCGGGGGCTCATGGAGAACACGGAGCGGAAGTCGGCGGAAAGAATGGCTGCCACGGCTGCACACCATCGAGATGTGGCTGGGACCTTCCATGCCCTGCAGCACATCGTCATGGCATTGCTGCCTCAAGGCCTTGCGCAGATGAATGCTGCTGCTGCTTCTACATCCACATCTCCGCCCCTGATGTGTCAGTGCCTCACAGTGCAGCAGGCAATCCATCTCCGGCCCCCAATGTGTCAGTGGCACACAGTGCTGTCGACATTCCACCACCACCCACATGTGAGGCACATGTGACATCAGAGGACGAAGATGCGGGTGAATCAACCTTACTGGTAAGGAGGAGGCAGTAGCATTCATCTCCGCCATATGGCCTGTTTCTGCTTGGTTCTGCCCTTTGCATCATCACCTTCCACTGTCCCCCGATACACTCTACGACACTCACCCTGGACCTCGACATGGACTGCCATTTTCTGTTTGGTTACCAATGACACAGCGATCAGACTGCGGACTGAACTCTTCCTCTTCCGATGTACTTGTCATTCCCTGAAGGACTCTGGCTGGCCCTCCACGGGCCAATAATGTGAAGTGGGGTTTGCATGGCCCTGTACTGGTCCAGCTGCAACACTCCACTGGATGTGAATTAAACATTCAGAATCGCTCAGATGTTTCATGCCTTTGAGAATTCAAGTATGAGAGTATGGATGGATGTAGGGTCAGTGATTCCCCCTTACGTCCATGTTGCTCATGTCGTGGGACTTGAGTCACAGGGTGCAACATTGCTGATTGCGGTCCGGGTGGCGTAGACACTACAACAGAGGCACAAGCATCAGTTACTTCCTTGTCCAGCCCAGGACTGAAGCATGCCCAGAGCCCTGGGCTCATTGTTCCCACCCCTACGCTGGCCTGGCATACGCCAGGCCAGTCCACTCAGCTTACGCTCAGAAGGGGGGACGACAAAGCTACATGTCCCAGGTCTTCCTTGTAGTGATCTGCTGATCACTGGTCTAGTTGTCAGCATGCCACAGTCACTCCCTGAGGGCTGGTTAACACCCACACCATACCCATCCAGCACAGGCGTCACAGGACATGTGACCCTGCCAATAAAAGGGGCCTAGCACATCACATTCCCCACTGCCGGAGATGACATGATGGCGTCCGCACCACGAGACTCAATCATAAAGGGTCCATGACTTGTGGCGCACTGGGTTAGTGGCACCCGATGCACTGCGGCTGGCAGGGGCCTACCGCCACGTGACGATGACTTGCGTTGCACAGGGTCAGTGGCACCCGCTGCACTGCGGCTGGCAGGGGCCTACCGCCACGTGACGATGACTTGCGTTGCACAGGGTCAGTGGCACCTGCAGAGCTGAGCGGGTGTGCAGCCTGCGATGATGCGTAGGCCTCGATGAGCCGTCCTGCTAATCGTGGTTTGATTTGAATTGTGAGTCCTGCTGGACCGTAGTGCATGCCGAAGGCAGCAGTCAGCACAAACATGACTCCGCGGTGTGGTGCCGCAGGGTGCGCTGGGGGCCTGTGGCGCAGAATCCAGCGATCGGCTGAGGAGGATGCACCGGCACATGGTGGGCCCTCTTGTAGACACGCCGGTGGCGGCAGGTGAGCATTGAGACCTGGGTGCACAGGGGCGGCCAGTCATCGCTGGGCAGAGGACAGGTCTGGGTACCAGGGCTGGGGTGCAGCAGGCGCACAGGATTGCGCAGGCACCACCGGTCACGGCGGCGGACTCGTGGCTGGGTGCCCTTGCTGACACGACCCAGCATGCGATGACGTGATGTGTGCGGGTTGGTTTGGGACGTAGCCACCTCGTCTCCAGTGTGTATGTGCCCATTGAAGGTGGTCGGCCACGTGTGTGTAGGCCTATGGACAGGTTGTGGCGGAGACTGAGACACACGCAGTAGTCACTTTGGTGGTGGATTTGTGACGTGTGCATTCCCACAGTTGTGAGTTGGGGGATTGTGGAGTTGAGGTGTGTGGTGTGTTCAGTTGGTACTTGCCGATGGGCAGTGCATTTCCATGGGGGCCATCCTCAAAGCGCTGGTTGGTGGCGGACTTGCAGACATGTGGGAATCATGCACACTGCCTGGGGCGTTTGCGACGACATTGGTGGACAGGCCACAGTGGTCCACTTTTGTATGCACAGTGATGGCATGCATGTGGTTGCTGTTGCGGTGATTGTGTGCAGTGTCGGCAGGGGGCACAAGTCGTACACGTGTGCTGTGAATTGCCCCAACACGTACGTGACGTCAGCTATGGCGTAGTTCCCTTGCGTGGTCTCAAGATGTTCCTGCGCAGTGTGGGGGGAGTGAGGGGCAGGGGTATCGAGCTGACACACACCGTGATGCTTTCAGGTATGATGAGTCCTGCATGATGTGACTGTAACAGCAGTTCGTGTGGTCGTTACCTTCCTCTTCATTCCTACGACGGTTACGGCCACACGAACTTCTGTTACTGTCTTCTCATGCATGGTTTATCATGCCTGTGAGCATTCCGGTTTGTCCAAGTGCAGTACACTGTACCAGATTAGGCATGTGACTATACGGAAGTTTGACCATTGTCACCATTTCTCTCACAGGTTTCTGAAGACACGTTGCCCTGTTGAAGTTCCCCGTTGGGAATGGAACGCGTTGGCTGAGCTTTTCGTTTTGTTTGATTGTGTATTTGTAATAAAGTTCTGTTTTTACACTACTGTTGACTACTGGACTTCATGACCTGGCGCACCCACATTTCGGTTACTACGATCTTGGGTCTGGGGCACAGAGGCGTCTAGCACGGTTGATGTTGGGGTTGGTTGCGCAGGTACACCATGAATTGGAACTATCATGTGGTGCGGATACAGGGGCCCGCCGTTGCTTTTGTGGACATGCATCCATGACATGTGTGAGGGAGTTTGATGGGGCTGACTGTGAGACTCCTCCGACTCCGGCAGTTGTTGGTTGGAAGGTACCAGGGGCCAACAGGTGCAGCACAGCCAGCAGCTTTGTCTGTGGGGGGATGTAGGTTGTCCGCTGTGTTGGTGCAATCAGCCTGTGAGCAATGTAGGTCAGGATGCGGACGATGGTTGTCCTTTTGAGCCTGTGTTGGCCAATGGCTTCCTCTGGCGTTGAGTCTCTGGGGCTGGTGTGTTTTAGAGTCGTCCGCTGTCCTGCACTGCCTAGGTGGTAATCCGGGGGGGAGGTCCGGGGGGGGCCTCGGAGTGGTAGCGGTGGGTGTTGTGGCCCTCTTGGGTCTCTGAGCTGCATGATCAGTAGCTCCATGACATGTGTTGGTCTTCAGATGTGGCCCTGGGCTGGGCTCCCTTTCATACTGCAGGTAGTCGTCCTGCTTAACACCAGAAAAAGGCAGGTGTTAAATCCCTGCAGCTAACGCGCCTTATCGCCTGTTCTTGGTTCGCATCGCAGATCTGACTGGTCGTTGAGAATCTCGCAAAGTGGTGTTTTAGTGCGTTTTTGCACGGGAACGCCTACTCTGCATATCATTAGCGTTAGTTGTCGCACTCATCCATGACGATGTTTTTTGCGGTTGCTATCGCAGGAAAACTGGCGATGTCAGCAGTTTGCACCAGCTTGTGAATGGGGCGATGAATCTATCGCCACTTTTGCGGCGCTAAAGTGCCGATAAATCAGCGATGACTCCTTGAAAATATGCCCCTTATTGTGAAAGGTCATGTGGCATTGTTTGCAGTTAGAATTAGTACAGACAAACGCAATATTAATGTGGTTGTTTACTTAGGTAATAAATAATAACCACTTTAAAGTCCAACCACACCACAAAACAATAAAATGTAATTCCCCATCAAAATAACACACATAATATACAGAGTGATAGAGCTCTTTCCTTTGTGTCCATATATTTTAAAGGAGACACTTGTGGCACTCAGGGAACTGCATAGGTAAATGGAATACCAATCTTTTCATAAAAAGGAGGTTAGTATGCACCTATGGCAGGCAATGTGGTCCAGGGGGAAATGGAATAATCATCATTGCACAAATGGATGATGTTGATGTGTCTAAAGTGCACCGCAGCCAGGTGTCCAGGAGGAAATGGAATTAGATATCTAAAAAACTGAATGCTGTTGCACGGCTGTGCGTCTATGGTGGATGTATGGATGATGGATTGACTGAGGCAAAATGGGAAAAAATGTAAAAGAAAAAATAAAACAATATAAATTTTAAAAAATTGAATTAAAAAAATAAAAATGTAAATAAAAACTGAAAAATTAAAATTATAAAAATAACAAAATTGTAAAATGTAGAAAAATTCTGAAAATTAAAATTAAATAAATTAAAATTAACATAAACAAATACAAATAAAAATAAAATAATAAAAATAAGTGAAATATATATTTTTTTAAATACTATGAAATAAAAATTATTTTTAAAAAAATCAGCCACTGCTGATGTTTATATGGGAGGATGAGAAGAAACCTATTGGAGGTGCAAAATAAACTAAATTAAAAAAATGCATGTAATATATATAAGCACTGTTCATCATAATCATATTATTAATATACATACTGCAATGATCCTCAAGCATATTATTAAAGTGATATTTGATTCATCCATGAAAGCCGATGGCAAAGGCACACTGGCTGGATGCACAAAATGGCTGCCAGCCACTGCCACATGGTCACAGCAACAACAATCAGCAAGGAGGCATGGCCACAACAAAGAAGACATGCAGGCCTATGGCGAAAGCACACTGGCTGGCTACACAAAATGGCCACCTGGCCACATGGTCAAATCACAATACCAGCAAGGAGGCATGGCCACAACTAAGAAAACATGCAGGCCTATGGCAAAAGCACACTGGCTGGCTACACAAAATGGCCACCAGCCACATGGTCAAACAACAATACCAGCAAGGAGGCATGGCCACAACAAAGAACACATGCAGGCCTGTGGCGAAAGCAAACTGGCTGGCTATACAAAAAGGGCACCAGCCACATTGTCACAACAACCAGCAAGGAGGCATGGCCACAACAAAGAACACATGCAGGCCTATGGCAAAAGCACAATGGCTGCCTATACAAAATGGCCGCCAGCCACATGGTTACAACAACAACAATCAGCAAGGAGACAATGCCACAACAAAGAACACATGCAGGCCTATGGCAAAAGCACACTGGTTGGCTACATAAAATGGTCACCAGCCACATGGTCACAACAACCAGCAAGGAGGCATGGTCACAAAAAAGAACACATGCAGGCCTATGGCGAAAGCATACTGGCTGCCCACACAAAATGGCCACCAGCCACATGGGCACAACAACAAAAACCAGCAAGGAGGCATGGCCACAACAAAGAACACATGCAGGCCTATGGCGAAAGCACATTGGCTTACTATACAAAATGGCCGCCAGCCACATGGTCACAACAACAATAATCAGCACAGAGGCATGGCCACAACAAAGAACACATGCAGAAAGCCCTGCGTTGTTGTTGAGGCTGCTGTTGACAAGAAGCTTTCAATCTGAAGGGATGAGTTGCGCAGTGGAGGTTCTGTTGGGGCTGCTGGCTGCAAGGTCGATGCAGCCTCCTTGCGCTGGAAGTATCCTCGCAGCAGAGACAAAGCATTGGTTCTGGTCGGGGTTCCACAGGGCAGTAGAGGTGATGCATTGGTTTTGCTGGATCAACAGATGGGCTGGCAGTGCACCTTCAGGCCCACTTACAAGGGTCTAGAGCTGAGGTTGCACCACTTGGCAGGGTAGAACTCACAGTTGCAGAAATCAGGTGCTGTTACAAGAGATTAGCCCTTGGAGTCACTGTGGTGATCTTAGGGACAGGTTGCAGGTCCAGTCCTTCTCAGCCAGGTTAAATAGAGGGGGGTATGGAATCCTTTGTGTGAAGGCAGGGCACAGCCTAATCAGGTGTAAGTGAAGCTGTGCTAACTCTGCCCTCCCATCCTGCCATTGATGGCCCATCAAGGCACAGCTAAGCTCTGTACTGTGTGTGGCAGTCTAGAAGTTTGGCTAGGAGTAATGTGACCCCGAGGCAGGCTACATGCACTAAATGGCTAAGGCAGGAAAATGTCAGCTTTCTAAAAGTTGCATTTTCAACATTGTAATTGAAAATTCGACTTTAGAATAAAAGAGGATTTTTCATTACAATTCAAAAGACACTTAACATGAACTGTTAATTATAAACTATTAAATGTAATAAGGTAACTCCAATGTTATCCTGTGGGAGAGGTAGGCTTTGCAATAGTGAAAAATCTATCAGGACATGTAAAACTTAAAAGTTCATGTCATACTTTTTAATACTTTACGCCCTGCCCAGTGGGCAGTCTAGGGTTTACCCTATTGGTTACTTATATGTATTAAAAGGGATGTTTTGGTCCTGGCAAAATGTTTATTTTAAATGGAAGCGTCACCCAGCTTGGGGACGACCTTCTGAGCACCGCAATGACCCACAACCACACGGGTGTGGGATCTCAATACTTGCTGATTGATAACGAAATATGTAAATAAAGTTTGTCAGTATATCCAAGTACTTATTTATTCCAATTTCGATATTATGCGTTTCATATCGATCTTGTGTACATCAAGGTAAATCCATAAAAATAAATCCTTCTCAACGTGCCTCCCGATGCATTTCGGGCATCGTAGTGCCCTTCGTCAGGGAAGAGTATCTAAAGGATAAGTAAGCGAGGATAACATGAGAAAAACCACTATAAAGTTTATACCTTGATGTACACAAGATCGATATGAAACGCATAATATCGAAATTGGAATAAATAAGTACTTGGATATACTGACAAACTTTATTTACATATTCTGTTATCAATCAACAAGTATTTAGATCCCACACCCGTGGGGTTGTGGGTCATTGCGGTGCTCAGAAGGTCGTCCCCCAAGCTGGGTGACACTTCCATTTAGTTTAGTTTTCACACTCTTTGATCAGTGAGTGATACTTCTGAAGCATGCCACACATTTTTTTCACTGGTTCACACTGATCTGCTGTGCGTGTTCAACCATAAACCCTGTGAAAATGTTTTTTTTGTCAAGTCTAAATAGCAGTTTAGAACTGCCCACACAGGCTGCATGGCAGGCTTGAGACATGCTTAAAGGGCTACTTCAGTGGTTGGCACATTCAGTGTTGCAGGCACATGTAGTACTGCTTTTCTAGTGACTTGTAAGTAAATTAAATATACCAATTGAGTGTAAGCCAATTCAACCATTGTTAGAGTGGAGAGCACTTCAGCACTGCTTAGCAGTGGCAAAGTGCACATAGGGGCTTATTTACAAGCCCCTTGCACCACTTTTGCGTCATTTTTAACATGGGAAAAGTGACGTACAGGTGGCGCAAGGGGCTTGTAAATAAGCCCCAGAGTTCTTAGGCCAACAAAAACAAAATCAGAAAAATGGAGGAGTAAGGCAAACATTTTGGGGGAAGTCACCCTACGGCTGATAGGTCTAACAAATATTCTCTATAGGATTCACTAGACTGTATCTCTCTGGACATCACAGACTAATCCCTAGAAACCCATGGTAATGGATGGATTACTTGATTACATTGACAATCAATAGCACATGCCATTATAATACTCAGAAAACCCTCACTGTGACACAAAAAGAGACCACAGTCTGATAGGATGCCTCTGTTCATCATACCATGATGAATTATGAAAAATAAAATCAAGGATTCACAACTAATGCTAACAAAAGGTAATTAACTGAGTGAAAGTATAATAAACTGAGTGAAAAATATTCCCTAATTAATACAAATTCTCTAGCATATTTCTCAATAAAATACAGACACTCCAATAGGGTGTAATTTCTGTGCAATCCAGCGCAAGGCACAGCTATACAGGTGGAACTATAATTAAGGTGACCCAATTGTTAAAATGAATAAAATTCCACTTTCCCTGGCGGGTCAAATCACTGTGATGAAGATGTTGGTTCTTCTTAGACTCTTGTATCCTTTTTTAAATATTCCAATGACCTCTACAAGGACCTTTTTCGCCACCTTAAAATCAATCAATCAATCAATCAAGCATTTGTATAGCGCGCTACTCACCCGGAGGGTCTCAAGGCGCTTGGGGGGGTCCGCTACTGTTCGAACAGCCAGGTCTTGAGTTGCTTCCTGAAGGAGAGGTGGTCTTGGGTAAGGCGGAGGTGGATGGGTAGGGAGTTCCACATCTTGGCAGCCAGGTAGGAGAAGGATCTTCCTCCCATTGTGGCTCTTCGGATGCGGGGGACGGCGGCGAGGGCGTGGTTGGTCGATCGTAGCTGGCGGGTGGGAGTGTAGAAGGTCAGACGGTCGTTGAGGTATCTGGGGCCTTGGTTGTGGAGAGCTTTGTGTGCGTGGGTGAGGAGTCGGAACGTGATTCTCTTGCTGACGGGGAGCCAGTGCAGGTCTCTCAGGTGTCCGGCGATGTGGCTGTGTCGGGGGATGTCCAGGATGAGTCGAGCTGAGGCGTTCTGGATGCGTTGGAGTCTTTTTGAAGTTTGGCTGTGGTTCCGGCGTAGAGGGAGTTGCCGTAGTCCAGTCAGCTGGTGACGAGGGCCTGGGTGACCGTCTTCCTGGTTTCGGTGGGGATCCACCGGAAGATCTTGCGCAGCATGCGTAGGATGTTGAAGCAAGACGAGGAGACGGCGTTGACTTGTCGGGTCATTGAGAGGGAGGAGTCCAGGATGAAGCCCAGGTTGCGTGCGTGGTCCGTTGGTTTGGGTGCGTTGCCCAGGGCAGGGGGCCACCAGGAGTCGTCCCAGGCGGAGGGTGATGATCCTAGGATGAGGACTTCCGTCTTATCTGAGTTCAGTTTCAGGCGGCTGTTCCTCATCCACTCGGCTACGTCCTTCATCCCTTCATGTAGGTTGGTTCTGGCGGTTGTGGGGTCGTTGGTGAGGGAGAGGATCAGTTGGGTGTCGTCGGCGTAGGAGATGATGTTGAGGTTGTGTTGGCGTGCGATGGCTGCGAGGGGGCTCATGTAGACGTTGAAGAGGGTGGGGCTGAGTGATGATCCTTGTGGTACGCCGCAGATGACTTCGGTGGCCTCGGAACTGAACGGGGGGAGGCGGACTCTCTGGGTTCTTCCGGCGAGGAAGGAGATGATCCACTTCAGTGCCTTCTCTTGGATTCCGACGTTGTTCAGGCGTTGCACTAGGGTGCGGTGGCAGACTGTGTCGAACGCTGCGGAGAGGTCCAGGAGGATGAGGGCCGCTGTTTCCTCGTTGTCGAGCAGGGCTCGGATGTCGTCGGTGGCTGCGATGAGGGCGGTCTCGGTGCTGTGGTTGGCCCGGAAGCCGGACTGCGAGTGGTCGAGGGATCCATTCGTCTCGAGGAAGGCGGCCAGTTGTCTGTTGACGGTCTTCTCGATGACTTTGGCAGGAAAAGGAAGGAGCGAGATGGGGCGGTAGTTTTTGAGGTCGGTGGGATCCGCTGACGGTTTCTTCAGTAGGGCGCTGAGTTCGGCGTGCTTCCAGCTCTGGGAAGGTGGCGGTGTCGAGGAGGTGTTGATGATGTCCCGGAGGTGGGGTGCGATGACGGCGTCGGCCTTGTTGAAGACGTGGTGAGGGCAGGGGTCGGTTGGTGATCCGGAGTGGATGGAGTTCATCGTGCGGATAGTGTCTTCGGTGTTAATCGGGGTCCAGGCTCGGAGGGTGGAGGTGGGGGACGTTGGAACGGTCGTAGGGTACGTCGGCTGTGTGCTGAAACTGTTGTGTATGTCTGCGATCTTGCTGTGGAAGAACGAGGCGAGCGAGTTGCAGAGGTCTTGCGAGGGAGTGATGTCGTTGTTTCCGGCGCTGGGGTTCGAGAGTTCTTTGACGATGATGAAGAGTTCCTTGCTGTTGTGGGCGTTGTTGTCCAGTCGTTCCTTGAATGCGGTTTTCTTGGTGGTGTGGATCAGCTGGTGGTGTTTTCGGGTGGCGTGCTTGAGGGTGGTCATGTTGTCTGCAGTCGGGTCTCTGCGCCATGCTTTCTCGAGGGCCCGGCAGTTCTTCTTGGATTTCTTGAGTTCGTCAGTGAACCAGGATGCTTTCTTGTTGCCGGGTCTGACTGGGGGGGTCTTCAATGGGGCGAGGTCGTCTGCGCAGTTGGTGATCCATCTTGTGAGGTTGCTGGCGGCTTGGGTGGGGTTCGTTGAGCTGGCGGAAGGGTTCTGGCTCAGGGATGTGGTGAGTTGGTCGGTGGTGATCTTGTTCCAGCTTCTGCGCGGAAACTGTTGCGGGTGGTGGTGCGTGGTGATCCTGCTGAAGCTGAAGTGGACGCAGCTGTGGTCTGTCCAGTGGAGTCCGGTGGTGTGGCTGAAGGAGATGTCCTTGCTGGAGGAGAAGACGGGGTCAAGCGTGTGGCCGGCGTGGTGTGTGGGGGTGGTCACCAGTTGCTTGAGTCCGAGGTTGGCGAGGTTGTCCAGCAGGGTGGTGGTGTTGCGATCGTTGTTGTTCTCTAGGTGGAAGTTGAGGTCCCCAAGGAGGATGTAGTCAGCCGAGGGGAGGGCGTGCGGGCTGATGAGGTCGGCGATGTCTTCGCTGAATTGTGTGCGTGGTCCTGGGGGTCTGTAGATGAGGGTGCCTCTGAGGGTGGTCTTGGGGTCGGTGTGTATCTGGAAGTGCAGGTGTTCGCCGGCTGTGAAGGTGTCGTCGGAGTTGGTCGTGATGCGGATGGTGTTCTTGTGGACGATGGCGATGCCTCCTCCGGTCTGGTTGGCACGGTCCCTTCGGGTGATCTTGTATCCGTCCGGGATGGCGATGTCGGGCGCTGAGGAGGCGTTCATCCATGTTTCCGTGAGGAAAGCGACGTCTGGTGATGTGGAGTCGAGCAGGTTCCAAAGTTCCACGGCGTGTCTGTGGATGGAGCGGGTGTTGAGCAGGATGCACTTCAGGTGGTTGCTGCTGGTGCTCGGCTTGGCGGGTGCGGTGCAGGTCCGGAGGCAGGAGAACTTGCAGGATTGGCAGCCGAAGGGTCCGTGGGTGCGACCTGGGGTGGCACGGTGGCAGCCGGGGATACGGCCGGTGTTGAGTGCGTTGAGGGTGGCGGTGTCGTAAGTCCGGTGGGTGGGTTGGCTGCTGCGGGGGCCAGGGGGTTTGGCGCTGGGCGCGGTCCAGGCACGGACGGGCGCAGACGGGCTTGCCTTAGGCGCGCCTTTGGCGCGCCAGCGGCGCGGCCGCGCAGCGGCCGCCATTTATGGGGAGGTGGGAGGGAGGAGCAGCTGGGAGGCGGGAGGCAGGGTCAGCGAATGGGCAGACAGGGGGCGGGGCCGCAGGGACGCAGCGGCGGGAATGGCGAGAGGCAGCGGGGGCACAAAAGGAAAAAAGGGGAGAGAAAACGGACACAAATACGGGCACAATGCAAATGGGGCAGCGAGGGGTACAGAAGGGAAAATGGGGAGAGAAAAGCAGACACAAATACGGGCACAATGCAAATGGGGCAGCGAGGGGCACAGAAGGGAAAATGGGGAGAGAAAAGCAGACACAAATACCATTCATGATTCTACTTTTCTGGGCAGAAAACCTCCCAGCATTAGATGGGAGATATTAACAAAGGCATGTGTGAGAGGGGGACTAGCAGCTCCAGGCCTGGAACTTTATTACCATGTCACTAAAAAGAAATTTGCCCACTTCTAAACCGGAAGACTGCTGGATCCTCCATACCCCATCACAGAAAAAAAGAGTATTATCCTTTTGTGCTGTACTTCTTAAGAGGTCTTAGGGATGGGGTGAACATAGACAAGTGCACCTCATGCTCATCACACAAACTGGAACAAAGAATGAACAAGGAGGTGTTATATTCTCCTCCAATTCCAGTGAAAAATAACCCCTGGCTACTGGCTATGGCTGAACTCAAAGCAATTTCTGAGTTACGTGTATTGGAAGCCAGGTCTGTGGTCAACCTATTCCCAGGGGCATAACAGAAGCGCCTGTAACACCTGCTGCGCAGAGGGAATCCCAATCTTTCAGAGGGCCACCAAATCTTCAGGGGGCCCCCATTCAGCCCAAGTCCAATGAATATCTGTAAGATATGGGAGACACAGGGGGACCTCATCACATTTTACAGGAGAAGCCCATCATTTTGCGTTAAGCCACTGCCTAATCCTTAATTAGAAACTTAAAGATTTAGTACAATTTTGAGGTGAAGTCACAGCAGTAAAATTACTAAGCATGTTTTTATATTACAGTTTACATAGGTCCTTAAAAAAAATCACTTCCAGGAGGGTGCTAGAGAGCCCATGAAGAAGATGGTGGCTTTCTATCGCAGCTCCAGGGGCTGGAGCACATCATTGCCAGCAGCATCATTTTTACTATGCTGCTGCCATTCTAGCCGCATTGATTTGCTGTCCAGAACTGGAGTAACAGCCCATGTCACAACGACAGGCCCACCGAGGCTATGCAGTAACCCCTATTTCAAAGGAATTGAGTCTCCCCCATGGCCTGCTCAGACTTCATCCCCCCCGGGGGAAGTGGTTGCTCCCCTTGCCTGGCAGTGATGGGTGATACTACGGGGCAGTCTCAACCTGAGGGGGCACTGGACGCTCCCTGTGGTTCCCCTGCTACTGATCGGCGGCTTCCCTCAATCATGCCGCCAATTTATGCAAGCCTATTTATCCCGGGAGCCAACGCTCGCCTGCTGTGGACATTGTGGGAGCCCCGTGCAGCGCATTGCTGCCATAGCACTGTGAGGGCGTTGGATGACTACGGCCTAACTTGAGACTGACAACTCTTTCCATATGTGAGTTAGTGGTGTTGACTGCCTGCTCATGACTTGCTTTATTGTACCTGACATTACTTCTGTTCTTGGATGAATGGCGGCCTGATTGCTCTGTGGCTGAAAAAATACTGGGAGACCACTGCTGCTCAAGCTGCTGTTTTTTTTTTACTCGGCCTGTGCCTCTCTATGCCCTTTGCACAGTACATCTGTGTTCTCTTCTGGACGCCCACGGGTACTGGTTGTTGTCTCTTCTGGTCTGAGGCTCCTAAGCCATGATGCTGGGCCATGATGTCCTCACAACATGGGCAAGTTGGACAAGCTGTCTCGGCTCACTTTTGAAGCCCATAGGGGTCCTAAGCAAGTTCTGGAGGCTGAGCAAAATGCTGGTGGGAAGGATGCTGTGCAGTGCAGAGCTCTTACCTCAGTTGAGGTTTCTTATCTCCTAAAAGACATGAAAAACAGCCTTTCCACTATTGACTCCTAGACTGACTATGTCACACGCCGGATGGATGACATTAAAGATCACTTGGATCGTCATTAAACATGCATAGATCATGTTCAGAAGCGACTCTCGGGAGTTGAGGATGATGTGGCACAACGCATTCCCCACTCAAAGAAATGGCGAAGGAGATGGTTAAAATAAAGTTGAAATATGATGATTTGGAGCAACGGTCTTGCAGGAGTAATCTGATGATTTTGGGTGTTGCCGAGTCTATGGTGATGAGGCAAATAGAGGACTATATCGAAAAGCTAGTGCACAACCTCTTCAGCTCAGACTCGCTCTCCCAAATGTTTGTAGTGGAATGGGCGCTCCGTGCATTGGTTCCCTGCCCGATTCCAGGGGCACCCCTACGGCAATCACCACCAAACTTCTCAGTTATAGGGATTGGGACACCACCTTACGATTGGCAAAAGAGAGATGCACCATCACTTATGAAGGGATGATTTTATCCTTTATCCCTGACTTCATCCAAAGCATGCAAGATGCTCAGAGGAAATTTGCTCCAGTCAAGAAGAAGTTGCAGGAACTGAACGTCTCCTATGCTATGCTATCTCCAGTGCGTCTCCATTTCACATTGCATGGCAAAACTATGATCTTCGTAGTCCCAAGGACTCTACTCTTAAAAGGCATTGCCAGGCCTCGTGCAGCCCTTCTTCGGCTGGTTCCAGTTGCATATTCTGCACCTCAGTGATGTTGAATAACTCTGCCAAGCGATATGGAGCTGGCTGTATGATCTGTTGGTGGTGGGCCTCCTGTTCGCCTTTTCACAATGTGACTTGTGTGCTCCTACTCCTGTGGGCATTGGGGGCCCATTTACTGTTCTCTGGTGACATTTATTGATTATGTAGCACCTCTGATTACATCTGGTTTGTTGAAGGCTGCTGATGTCTTTTTTCTGCACAGTTCTCTGACCCCTTCATGCAAAACCCCACTGCTTCTCATTGCTTTACGTGGTTTGGTTTGTTCTTGTACCTGCTAATGTTGCTTGAATTGGGTATATGAAATGTATTCATATAATCTGCATGTGTCTAATTGTTTGCCCTCCGGCGTCCCTAACGAGATGTCTCTGATCTAATATTGCCCAGTCCTCCACATGACCCTGAATTGTGTTACCTGGAATATTAGCGGCCTTGGTCAAACTTGTAAGCACCGCCACATACTAGCTTAGTTGACTTGTCATGATATTACAGTGGCCTTTCTTCAAGAAACACTTTTAGCCCCTGGCTCAACTCCCCCCCCCACCTAAATACTGGGGTGACCATAGGTACTTTGCCTCTTCCTCAACCTATTCATGAGGGGCGGCAGTCTTGATTCACAGATCTGTAAAGTTCTGTCACCTCAACACATTTTCTGATCTAAGGGGGTGCTACCTATTAGTCCAAGGGATGTTTGGCTCTGTCCACCTTACCTTGGTGAAATCCTATGGCCCTAATGCCAATATTCCATATTTTCATGTGCATTTAGCCTCATGTATTCATGAGTTAACTCATCAGGCTGTCCTTTGGCGGGGTACCATAATGCTGCCTTAAATCCACTGCTCAATAGTTCCAGGGGTCTGTTTCATACCCACAATAAAGTGGGTGGTGCCTGGCAGATCTGCTACATGCTAATGATATGGTAGATATATGGAGAGCTCTACACCCAAAGACCTGTGTGTACACGTGTCACTCTTCAGTACATGACTCCTCCTCCAGGTTAGAGGCATGGCTTGGTACCAGAGACTTATTTGGTGGGTCACACCCTGCACTCACATGTCATGCATGCTTTCAGACCACTCCCCGCTTAAGTTGGTCGTGGAGCTCCCTGCAGAAGCCCCTACCACTAGACTTTGGTAGCTCCGCCCTGAAGCCTTAGTGGACAGTGTATTTAGGGAGGAGATACGGCAGGCCACTAGTAAATATTTTAGTGAAAATAAGGGCACTGTGCACCCTGTCTTGTCCCTGTGGAAAGCCTATAAAGTGGTTATCGGAGGAGAATGCATTGGTAAAAGCTGTGGTATCCTTAAATTCCTTAGGGAGAGATGAGGAAGGTAGAAAGTGATATTAAAACACTGAAGGTGGCATATGATCTAAATGGGGAACCCATGCTCTAGAACCTCTGCAACTCAAAATTTGGGAGTTTAAGGAGGTAGATAGGGAGACTCGATGTTGTAGCAAGTACGTGGGCTGCCTGATACTACGGGGAAGTTGAATGCCCTGGGCATACACTTACATCAACGATCCAGCCCAACTTGGTGGCTAATTATGATGCAGAACATAGTGAGGAGGTTAGGCAGCTGCTCCACGTCTCAAAAGGCGGTTCTAGACTGTTACACTGTTGACTATAGTCAGCTGTACCGCTCTCTCACACTGTGGATGCCCTCCTGGATATTCATACACACCTAGATGAGGCACAGCTGGCATAGCTCTCTCCCTCTCAGAGGGAGGTGCTCTGTCAACCGGTTTCAGTGGAGAAGATCAAGCGCATAATTACTCAACTGAAAAATGTCAGTGCTTATGGAAATGATGGATTACCAGCTGAGTTTGACTAAGTTTACTCTGAGGAACTAGCCCCGATTCTCCTATCGGTCTATGGAGAGGCTTTTCAGACAGGTCACCTTCAGGAGTCTATGGCAGAAGCCATTATTATTGTATTACTGAAGCCTGGGAAATCCCTTACTCAATGCAGTTCATACCGGCCCTTTTCCCTTATCAATGTAGATGGTAAAATCCTTGCTAAATTGTTAGCCAATCGGCTGCTATCACTGATGCCTACCGTGGTTCAGCTGGATCAGACTGGATTAATACCTGGCCACTCCACGGCTGACAATCTGCACACACTTTTTGATGTCTCGTATCAATTAGATCCCATTTTGGGAGTAGTTGTGGCCTTATGTAGATGCTGCAAAAGCGTTTGATTCAATTGAATGGCTTTATGTTGTGGTGGGAAGGACCTATTTGCAGTGGGTCTGGCTTATTTATAGCATGCCGACAGCACAGGTGCAGGTTGAAGACTTGATGCCAAATCTGTTACTTAGTGAATGGGGCACGAGGCAGGGGTGGTCTCTATCACCCCTCCTCTTTGACATTGCAATGGAACCCTTGGCCTGCATCCTGTGGGATCGCCATCATCAGAGAAGCATAAGGTTTGGCAGACAAAACATCTTGCTATCTATGAATGCAGACAGTGTTCTTCTTCTTTTCAAGGACCTACTGACAACTTACACCTAGCATCCATGATATCATCGCTTATGGGTGTTGGTCCAGGCTCCAAATTAACTGGGCCAAATCGCTGCTGGCCTACCTTGCAGAGACCACCATCTGACCGGAGCTTGACTTCCCCCTCTGTTGGACGACTGACACGAGACTCTATTTAGGCATTATGTACCACAGGGATATTGATACTATTACTAGAACATACTAGTGCACATGTATTTCCTGAATTACTGATTTGATGTAGGACTGGATTAAACTGCCCCTATCGGTGGCTGGAAGAATTGCTAAAATGAAAATGGCAGTGCTACTGACGCTTCTGTACTTGTTTCAAAACATCCCTATTCCTCTTCGCAAGTCATTCTTCTCCCTGCTCTGCTCCCTTATGATTACTCAAGCATGGGCTTCTGCCAAGATGATGATGATAATAATGTGTGTGTTTTGTGCACATTCACACATTTATGTTGCAAGAAAGTGATAGAGTTAATGTTGCAGAAGACAGGTTTTCTACAGGAGAATACGCTGTAAGTTAGATTAGGTTATTAGAATCTGGAGTTGAATGATTCTAGATGAAGGGTTCTTTATTTTATAACAAGACCCAGAGGCTCCTATAATGCTATCTTTTCTTACATTTATTTTAACAGCGGCCAAGGAAAACTTCAAATCCCAGCATACTTAGAGAGAAAAACTACAGTATGCTGTCATAAAGAGCAAAAACAACCAACCATGAAAAGACAGTCCTATAAAAATCTTGACTGGGAGCAACAAGTTCTATTTCCTTGCTGCTCACAGTCAAGATAAGTATCTTTACATATTTATATTTTAAAGGTGTATATTATGCCGTTTTAGTAGTAAATAGTGTGGTTTCCTGATTTTTATCATTATACATTATCTTTGTGGTGTGTATTTTGTGTCACCTGGTTTTCGGATAACTTTCTTTGTCTCAACGTCTTTTCGGGTCCGCGATGACCATTGGCCTTCAATGCCTCTGAAGTTGTCAGCGTTGTCCGTTACCTCAGCATTTGGAGATACGCTGCTCAGTGCCTTTCCGGCATTGTCTTTCGTGCTGTAGGTCTGGGGCAACGTTGCTTGTGCTTTTCCATATACTTCCTGCCCTGAGGCATCTATCTCGGACGACGCGTCTGTCTGCCTCTTCCTGCTGCTTGGGGTCAACCGCCTGCCTCCTCTCTCTGTTTGACATGCTTACGGGCCCCCCTCCAGTCATGCCCTCAGTCGGAGCGTTTTTGCGGCCGCATTGAGGCTCATTATTAGTTTTCCTTCAGTTTCTCTTTGCCGGAGTGCTTAATGTAACAGTTACCCTGATTTTGTATAGCTATCATTGATCTATTGTTTAACATGGAAATGCATTCTGAGGATGAGGAGGCTCAGATTTTCAAAGATAATTTGAACTAATATATAAAGGATTTAGTAAAACACAATTTCCAGTTTGATGTCTAATATTTCTAAAACTTTGGAAGCCTTTATGCAAAAATATTTGGCCAATGATTCGGATAATATTAGTGTAAAGAAAGGGAAAAAACGTTTTTCTAAGTATAAAGTTACGGCTAAAGACTCTCCTTTTATTGAACCTCTTTCTGGGGAAAACAATACTTCATGAAGACCAAAATGCCAAATAAGGTTGTTAAATTAAGAGATACAGATGATGACATGGGTGACACAGATGATGATAAGGATAAGGATGATCCAGACATAATGATCTGGTCTGGGCCTGTGAAGAAGAGGCGTAAAAACTTCTCTTGATGAACTGGGAGAGTCATCGAAATCTGACAATACTTCTAATTCATTACTTGATTTTTCTGGTCAACCAATATTTGATCCTACACTTATCTGTTGCCCTAATTTCAAAGATTTGTCTCCACATGAACATTTATCTCTCTATGGGCCAGATGTACGACCATTTGCTTTTGCGACTCGCAAATTGCGAAAAATTGTGAGTCGCAATTTGCGAGTCGCAAAAGCAAATGTACAACAGTGTCAGAGACACTGTTAGCGATTCCCATTGGGGTCGCAAAATGCGCCACTCGCAATTTGCGACCCCATTGGGAATGGCTGGCCCTCTCAGGGATGGTGGCCTGCTGGGCTCAGCAGACCTCCATGTCTGGGACTGCTTTTCAATAAAAAGGTTTTTTAAATGCAGCCCGTTTTCCTTAAAGGAAAACAGGATGCATTTAAAACAAGCATTGGAATAGCCAATAGGTCTCGCCTTTGGGACCTTAGAAGTGTTCAGCCAAGCAGTACATTTCTTGCCAGCTTTCCCCGTGTTGGCTGTCAAATCCAACGCTGACCTGATAAAAAGGCAATTTACGGAACCTATGTACAAGAGCGGGCGGCGAATGAATGGAAAAGTGAATGAATAAACCTGTATTACTTAACTTTGCAAACAGCTAGGGTGCCAATGGACAACAAGAGCGGGATAATGCCTGTGCGTGTCAGCAGTGGTGAGGCAGACCTGCCCACACTGAGAACTGACAGGGACTTAGCGGCTGGGCCTACTGCAACAATGTGTGAGTAGTGTCCAGAACAAAATGCAGAAATGGACCGTTGCAGCTGGTCCGTGCTGGGGTACATTGCAGCAAGAGGCAGTTAAGAGAGCCAGTGTCATTATATATTGCTGTGGGGCATGCATGACACTAGGGGGGTGCAGGATTATATGAAACTGTATGCATCAAGTATGGAAATTGAAGGTAGTTCAAGCATACTCTGAATCAGTTCATGCACTCAGCAGTGATACTGAAGTAGCACAACAGTACACTACAGCACTGGGTAGGGAGAACAAGGTAATGCATAGCACACTGCATATATAAGGCAATGTCAATGTAAACGAGCCCTGCATATACTGGACAGCGAGCAATGCAGTGCTAACACACCATGCAGTGCAAGGCACAGAGAACCAGATGTGCAAGTCTACGCTGCAAGAGTGTATTACGCTGGGCATACATCCATACCTGCATATGGTAGGTTGTGAGAGTGAGGCAGTGCAAAGACACTGCAGCAGTGGTCAGTTAGAAAAGCAGTCAGTGCCAGGGCACACAATAGCACTGGACAGTGACAGTGACAAAGTACCACAATATACTGCAGCCCTGGAGGCTCTTAGCTGCGATATTTGGGCTTCATTCATGCACAGTGTAGCTTGGCCTTCAGAATTCCTGCTTTTAAGTATCAGGTCTCTAGTGAAGTGATGGTGGCTGCCAGCATGCTCTTGGTTCAAGCAGTGCATAAGCAAGTGTGCCATTGATGCTACCCTCTTTCATTGGTTGAAGAGCAGTGGATGACCTTTACTAATTCTATTTGACTCATGCTTCTGTTTGTTGCTGACTGGCTCCAGGGTCCAGTGCTGCTTGTAAAATCCTGCTGCATATGAAACTTGTCCTTAAAGGAGCTTCTTGTCAAACTCACCACTGCAGGTTTGTGCTTTCTTTGAAGGATTCCCAACAGAAGCTAACCTTCAAACGGGGGATGGAGGGTAACCATCTCCCTTCAGGTCCATGGTTTATCACATAGCTTAATTCCTCTTGTTGGTTCATCGCTATCTTGGCTCTGTGATGCCCTGTCTCTCAAGTCTCTCACTGTAGGAGGGAAATGTTACCAGTCTGTGACATTACTAAGAAACTAGAAAAATTTCCAAAAAACTATGTCAGTAGTGCTGTCATATTTGGCATCTATGGGTGACAAAATTAAAGGGGTTGCCCTACAGCATTAGGCAGACAACAAGGCATACAGGGGGTACTGTGCCCCAACAGTGGTGATTAAAGTTGTTTTCCACTGTTGTCCTGGGCCCGTCGTACTATAGCTTTGCAAATTGGGCCAAGTACAACCATTTCTATTCTAAGGGTAGCAGGAGTAAGCAGTCACAAGCTTATAAAGGAGGTAGTTATGGGTGCACGTGATCAGAACTCAACAGTCAACAGACACAATAACCCGATGTGCAACCTAGAACTTGTCTTTTGGGAAGAAGTACTTTTAATCACGCAGCAATACTAAATACTACACAATCCAATGTATGAATAGAGGATGATACCACTGATCCCTATCAGGGCTGTGTGAAGCTACAGGAACCACTGAGAGAGACTAGGAGACGCACTGCATCATGGGTCACGCCTGACTTTGCACTCTAAGGAAGTCTGCTTTCACTGGGTACTCCTGAGGCCAGGAGTATGAGACATTCTCCTCCTGGACTGTCTCCTCGTGCTGAGCCACACTCCTTCCCTCTCTCAGCAGAGCACAATGTGCAGACTTTAGGTGTTGCCCCCTTTCCTTTGGGAGTCAAGCTGTGAGGCAGACACCAGCCCCAGTCACATAGCAGTCCTTTAAGTACTCTGCAGAGAAACCCCTTTTTGGTCGTGAAGAACTTGGACCTGGAACATAGTGGGGATGTTTGGTTCCTACTTTAATACACATTTTCTAAACAGGCAATGTGGCTTCATTATCTCAAACTTCATAAGCATTTTGGGGTGTTTCTCTGACGGCTCTCCAAACACAATTTTTGTACAAAAGTGATGCTTCACACAGCAGGTAGCACTGGAGCTAACTCTAAGTTGGATCATCAACAACACAGAGAAAAAAGTGAGAGTTTTCTTCATCTGGCTATCATGAGCCTTTGTGAAGCAGTCATCAGAGACAGACAAAAGGGCCAGAGTGAACCTCCTCATCTTGAAGACAGAAACTGCGGTCCCACCCTCATCCTTACTATCAACTAAACAGTAGTGTTCAGAGAGAACTAATCAGCAGCTTCTTACTAATAAAGTCTTCATGGAATTCATAAAGGTATCCCCATCTCCATCCTCCTTACTTCAGTGCCTGGATCTCCACCCTCCAGCTACAGGAATTAAAGTAATACACTTCCACTGTTGTGGGATCCTGTCCGCATCCCCCATCTTGTAGCATGCCATGTGATAAGTGTCAAAAATGGATCCCACTGGCTTTAGTACTCAGAATCACACACCCACCCAGAGTACTACTACCACACATGTATTACACACACTACACATGAGCACGTACTCAGCATACACACAGGATGTCAGTGCACGGTACTGTTCACCTAAAAGCGGAACTTCACACAAAGGGGATCAGTAGGCACTCTTATGGACAGATAAACGCACTGAGGATTCACAAAACACCGGACACCCGTCACCATCGCCTTATGTGCTAAAGCCAGGAGGCAGACAGTAGTCCTATGTGTATTATAAGGGCACACTAGGTGCGCCCTTCCAGGCCACAGGACAGGTTAAGGAACTTGCAAAGACAGGGACAGGCCTAGGCCTCTATGCGCACGAAAGATTAGTGTGACACGGGGCAAAATCAAAATCAGGATACGAGATTCACCAGCAGTCGTGCAGTCCGGCTCATGCTCATATACCATGCAACAGAAATCTCTGTCCTACAGGGGCCAAATCGCCCGCAGTCGCCGTAAAGTCTAGATTGAGGGGAGAGGAGGTGCAACCAGCTCAAAAGGAGAAGTATCGTGGGGTAGCGACCTACAGGCATGGAATGTGCATGTGATGGTGCACCATGAGAGCAGAATGGACATGTCAACTGCGCTTAGAGGGGCAAACATCAGTGTTGGGACTTCCTCCCAGGTCACCGAAGAAGGCACTTGGAGGTTTCTTAGTGGTCTGCGGCTATAACTCTAAAAGCTGCATAGAAAGGTCGTATGTCAGGTGTCAGTTCCACAGTGACAAGACACAGTGACACTAGTTGGATGTACTCAAGGATCCTTCCAAATGTGGGTCTCTTTTGAGGAGGGTTCTGAAGACTAAACTCTAGGCTGTAGGGAGACGCAATCTACATTTCTCTGGTTTTTAGTGTTAAAAACCCAGACTAAGAGATTACAACTTTAAGAGTGGAAGAGACAGTATCCTGTGGGTCCTTGTCGAACTGAAGGTGCACACAGCAGTAAGGCTTTCGTCTCAGCTGAGAGTGCTAGGGGTGATGCTTAAGGGGTTTGAATGTTAAAATGTCATCCCATACAGCATGGGACAACAGTTCTATATAGATTCTGTACCTGCTCCACCTGAGACCCACAAAGGTCATGCTCAGGACATGGACTAAGGGAGGCGTACTTGGGCCCTGGGAGCTGGCGTAATGTGAAATGTCTCTCTGTCCTTCTCAGCCTTCTTCCTGCTCCACCCGAGACCCTTGTTGAAGGTACAAAGTCCACGGGAGGCCAGGTTGTGGTTCCAAGAAGAAGCTTTATTCAGGTACAAGTTACAGAAGCTTAGGGTATAGCCAGGATGGTAAGTAGGTCTATATGTACGCCCCACCAGGAGCAGCCTCCTAGCTGCTCAGCCTGTAATCACCAACTGACTCAGATCAGGCACCCAACATTCCAAGGCATCATCAAGATTCCATACATGCTCAGGCTGAACAGCAAGGGGAAAGAGAGAGAGTACAGAAAGAAGAAAAGTCACACACTACATATCCTCTTTCTTTACTCTGAAAAACAAAACAAAGCAAGAAGATATACCAAGAAGTAAGTACAACACTAGAGCAAATACGTGCAATAGGAGAAAGATAGAGAAACAGTCCAAAATGCAATAAAACGATAGCAAGAATAAAATGGCATATGAACGATGTAACGCAGTAGGATAATATCATTAAGAAATGGAACCTGAGTAAAAGATGAAACAAACTAATGCAATAAAAGAAGGCATAAATGCAATGCAATATCAATAAATTGTGTCATAGGAAGGCACACACACACCATCCCCTTTTCTGACAAAGGAGTGGAAAAGCAAAACAAAGTAAAAACAGTATACCAGGCACCTGAAAGGACAACAGTCTCAGGAAGCATACAACACGTACAAGACTTGTACACCAGACGTCTCCGGCACCCCTACGATCTGTGAATCAAATCCGCCATATGGCACACAGTGAACCAGCACTGTAAGCGTGGCAGGACACAAAAGACAGATAATAGAAAAATTGTACATACGTGGTTAACAATGAATGAAAAGTAAAAACAGAATGGCGCAAAGAATGCATACCCACAAACGCCAGACAAAATGCGGGATACACTAACCCACAAGGGAAGTACAGGGATTCACTCACCCGTAAGAATACAGGGATACACTCACCCATATAAACCACAAGAATGTAACGGGATACACACACCCGTATAAATGACATAAAATAATATGGGATACACACACCCACGAAAATATCTTAAGTAAATCTGAGATGCACTCGCTCACAGAAAACATCAATCAAGTAATGGGATACACTCACCCAAAACAGCAAGAGAAGTCTTGGGATACACTCACCCAAGTTGCAAATTTTTAAACTTTGCCACGTAGATGTAGACATTAGAAAATATCCAGGAAGAAGAAGACATATTTGGAAGCAGAATATGCAAAATTGAACGAGGCACATGACAATATAGCAGCGAGCAAGCAATACTCACTACATTCAATATCACATTGAAAGAAAACAACTAGGGTCAGTAAATAAAACTTGTGTGCATATTACACCCCAGCATAACCAACGATAATACCATAGAAATAAGAAAACATTAATCAGTTCTAAATACCAAAGTTCATAAAAACTCTGGTGCACCTCTGGTGAGCGAAATCTCACCCGAAACGTTGCAGAAATGGGCCAAAAATGACCTCAAGGGACTTTAACACATGCAAACTTTAGATTAAATGTCGATGGCTGAACATAGCAATCCTCTGCGGTGGGCTAATGTCAACAGGAGTATCGTAGATGGTGGCAGACTGGCGCTGCAGACACATAAATAGTACTCACGTTACTTGCCAGAAATACCGACATAGGCAAAAAGTAGCTTCCGTAGAGCAAAGGGCAAGAACCAGCGCAGTCGAGCATCCCAGAATGAGGAAAGCAGCAACTCCAACCCCGTAATCATGGTGAAAGTATTCCAAGAACAGTGGAGCAGCTCTTACTTGCAGCAGCGTGAAGACGAAAATGAGGCATCCAAGATGGCGGCACGCCGCAATAGAGAGCGCCGGGTGGCTAACATCGAGTGCGTGCTCTTCCAACATCGCCGAACAACACAGCATCACAGGACAGCTAGAAGACGGCGGTGACATGCCCAAACGTCACAAGGGCTTCACGCGACACCAGAATGAGGTAAGGTGTGTGCGCGCTGTACAATATCACGCGGATGTCAGTCGATTCAAATGTTGCTTGGGATAACGGCAAACGGCCCACAGATAAAGTTAAGGTAATAAAAAAAAAAAACTTCACCAATATGACTCAAACGGCTACCAATGCCAGAAAGTAAAGATAATGTCAAGACTGACTGGGTGCTGGCTGTTAAAAAAAACGTCTCCCCAGCTTAGATTGTAAAGGGTTCGCAGAAAGTACAAGATATCCACAGTCCACGGCAATAATATGCAGATGAAGGTAGATCATAAAATGTGTAGATTAGAATTACACATCAAAATCTGTAGTAACACAGCAGGAAACAAATAATACGCTGCAACCAAAAGTTCAAGAGATCTCTAGGTTTGAGAAGGATAACACGCCTCAAACAGGCTGTCCAGGTAGTAAAGGACACTGGTGGGGCTAGTGAGGACGTGCCTTACCTTCAAGTTTCAAGCTTATGTAGTGGAAATTTCATAAGTAGTTTCCAATAGTACAGTCAGTTTTCACTGTTGTAAGTTCAGGTTTCCACAGCAGTTGAAATGTAGTTTAAACACACGCAGGTTCGTAATTCAAATCGTGGGAAACACAGGGATGGTTCAAGCTTGGATTTCTTGAAGTAGTTGAAGGTTTTGTAGGTTTCTTAGTTGCTATAAGACGGTTACTAGTAATGTAAGTCCATTAAATTTGAATTCACGCAGGGTTTGAAGACCAGATCGTCGCCAAAATGTTGAAGGTACTAAGTCCACGGGAGGCCAGGTTGTGGTTCCAAGAAGAAGCTTTATTCAGGTACAAGTTACAGAAGCTTAGGGTATAGCCAGGATGGTAAGTAGGTCTATATGTACGCCCCACCAGGAGCAGCCTCCTAGCTGCTCAGCCTGTAATCACCAACTGACTCAGATCAGGCACCCAACATTCCAAGGCATCATCAAGATTCCATACATGCTCAGGCTGAACAGCAAGGGGAAAGAGAGAGAGTACAGAAAGAAGAAAAGTCACACACTACAACCCTCAAAGGCCATGCTCAGGACATGGACTAAGGGAGGCGTACTTGGGCCCTGGGAGCTGGCGTGAAGTGAAATGTCCCCCTTTCCATCTCACCCTTCTTCCTTGTCTCCCGCTCATCACATGAGGGGTAGTGGTACTGTACTGGTGGTGTTTTCTAGGCATGAAGGGTCACGGGGGTTGGTATGGTTGTAGTAGGGCCCACAGAGTGCATTGAGTGTGTTATACTGATGGTGTCTTGCCATCTTTGGTGCCTGCGCTGCAGTTCTGGTCCCTAGCTACCCATCTCTTTCACCTCTTGCGAGCCCCACATCCCGTTCTTTCCGGTTACCTGTGCAGTACAATGATACCATAAACAACAAAAGGAGCAAAAGGAGGAATAAGGAGTCAGATCGCCCCCCACTCAAACGAGCAAAAACCACTACAAGAACTGACCCCAATCGAACAGAACAAATACTAATTTCGGACCTGCGGGAGCTTTTACTGCATTCTAAGACTTCCCGAACAAGGCCTGCTCATAGCAAAAAGGCCAGTAAGCACCTCACGTATGCAAACCAAGGGAGCTGCTGGATGGTACTCGCCAGTATGCCCACGTTATCATCATCGGTTGCTTACATGGCCAGAACAGAAAAGAGTGTGTGCTAGTACTTCCTCAAAGGTGAGAAATAAACAGAAAATAAATAAAAAAAACTGTGTACAAAACCGTACTGAGTCGTGTAGTTCACTCAGTGACCACTGGACCCCAACCGTGAATAGGAAAAACTATTTTCAGAATTAAAAAGAGGTACTGCTCACATGCAAGACATACTTTATTGAATGCTGTAAGTGTCCTCAGATTAAAAAACAGGCATGTATATGGCCATTTTCACTCACGAAAGGCTGACATGTTTCGTTGCCAACACTCTCAAGGCAACTTCATCAGAGCATTGGGGAACCAGTCTTCACCTCTTAATTTTTACACCGTATCTGTGGCGAGAGGTTGCTGTTGTCCCTCGTACCTGAAACCCTCTTCAATGGCGAATCCCGCGCCAATAGGTCACGTTTCACCTGTCGGACTGTAAATATCAGTCTCCACCGCACCCACGTTACAAACACACCATGCCTCGTCCCACTCGATTCTGTTCTGGCCATGTAAGCAACCGATGATGATAACGTGGGCATACTGGCGAGTACCATCCAGCAGCTCCCTTGGTTTGCGTACGTGAGGTGCTTACTGGCCTTCTCACATTTTTCTTGTCCTTAATTCATTAATACACAATTATGTGAGAGAGTGATGTGATTATACACTGTTGTGGCTATTTACGTTGGTTGAAACTGAGCAGCACGGACCAGAGGGCCTTTTTGCTATGAGCAGGCCTTGTTCGGGAAGTCTTAGAATGCAGTAAAAGCTCCCGCAGGTCCGAAATTAGTATTTGTTCTGTTCGATTGGGGTCAGTACAATGATACACCTGGGAGTGATGGACTGGTTTATACAAACAATAAATAAAAGTGACTCTTCAAAGCAGTGAGACTCGCTCAGGCCCTGGAGGCGGCAGTGCTGATACTGAGATCCTGCTGGCCCTGGTCAAAGGATGCTTTACTTTGGTCTATTTAAAAAGAAATATTGGCAATGCCTTTTACTAAGAGACGCCCTCCCATCTCATACAAAATGCCCGTATTATAACTTGCATGATATGTGCGTTATGTAAAGGCAATGCTAAGTCAAAAAATACAAATACAGCCTTTAATATACCGTGTATTTGTAAAGTCCACGTATCACCCAATTGTATCAAGGCGCTGAATAGCAGATGTTTATTGTACCCAACTGGTACTCATTTTATCGACCTCAGAAGGATGAAAGGCTCAGTGGACTCGCCGGACTTGAATCTGTGACCATGATGTCGAACACAGGCTCCTACAGTGGACGCATTAGTCCACTGAGCCACCCGCCCCGGAGACTGGTCCTAGACAGATATTCTAGCAACCACTTCTAGAGCTGGTGCTGAAAGACGCTCGCAGTCTGGCTCACCTCCTCTGCCAGGCCTCGGTGACCAGGCCAGCCCAGGCGCCGTGACAAACACCGGCCAACATGGACTCGGAAACCAGCCAGCTTCTCTAAAATAAACCTCAGCAAAGTTAGTAAAAGTTAAGAAGTCCCAGCGCCTGGAAGCGAAGACGGACCTTCTGAGCACTATTAGGAGGTCATAGGCTGCGTGAGCCTTGCATCCATCGGCCCTGTCCATCAGTCCTGCTGAGGCACGGCTGGGCATGCAGCAGGTTCACAGCACAGGGGAGTTGCGGGGGGGTAGGGCTGTTGACTTTGGGAAGCGCAGGCGGCCTCCTCCCAGGGTCCGCGGTGGTCAGGGGAATCCGAGGAATGTGCTGATGGGCGATCCTTCTCTTCCTGCCTACACAAAGCGTGTGTGCGCCTATGCGAGCCAAGGGCAGCCTCTCGGCGCTGCGAGAGGTCGGGCAGCCTCTTGGCGCTGCGAGAGGTCGGGCAGCCTCTTGGCGCTGTGTGCTCCATCTGAGAGCCAAGGGCCGCGGGTAGCCTCTTGGCGCTGCGTGAGGTCGAGCAGCCTCTTGGCGTTGTGGCAGCCACAACCACATGCCCCGCACAGGCCAGCGCAGGCACCGAGGTGTACACCCGACCAGCAGTGACGGCAGAACCTTCTTATATAGCACCTACTGCCTCTTTACTCTCGTTTCACAACACTACGCAGAAACAGCACCAGGTGTGAGTAGAAACATCTGCTTACACGACATAGGATGAAGCAGCGTCAGGCATATGCGAGTCCTAAAGCCACAAGGGTGCGGGTGATTAAACAAGCATTTGCAATGCAATAGGTCTCTAATTTACGCGAGACCTATTGCATTGCAAATGGTTGGCAAAACGGGAGGGAGAGCGGGGGGGTGGCGGGGGGATGAAGGCACGGACAACAGGACGGGGCGGGCTGAGAGGAGAAGGCACGGACAACGGGAGGGCGGGGATGGAGAGGAGAAGGCGCGGACGACGGGGGCGGAAAAAGACACTCCACCTTTACCTGGTTGTCTCCTGCGGCGGGCTCCAGCTCCAGCTGCTTCCTGGCCTCGGGCCTTAGACTTCCAGAGGAACCGCAATAAAGTAAATAGTACACAGCACATGTAACAACCAAGGGGCCAGTAGCCATGGGAGGATACAAATGATGGCATGGCTGTCATAAGGCGGGACTAACAAGCCTCATAATGAATCAGAAGACAGCATTTACAAAGGACAAACACAAAAGCCAATGAAAAATAAGGGCAATGGGCGTGGCTTCTCTCCGTACTCTCTCCGTACTGAACTACCACAACTCTTCGCAGAGCAGTGCTTGCGCGACCTAAAAATAAAAAATAAAACGTTTTCGTTTCATTTTTTAAGGGCACTGCCTGCCCTTAAAAATATTTCTGAGCCAGTCACAAAGGGGAAGGGGTCCCCTGGGGACCCCTTCCCATTTCCGACTGCATTACCACCCTCTCAAGAGGGTGGTAATTTGCGAGTGTTTTGCGACCGCAACTGCGGTCGCAAAACATTGGTACATGGCTTTGCGGTCGCTATTAAAAAGCCCTTTCCTAATAGCGAGTCGCTAAACACTAATTTGCGAGTCGCAATTTATTTGCGACTCGCAAAATAGTGTTTGTACATTGGCCACAGGTTTTTAGCATGCGCAAACGGGTCGCAAACCCGTTTGCTCATGCTAAATACCGTTGTACATCTGGCCCTTAGTTTCTAATGAACTATGTCAGCCTTTGGACAAACTTTCCCACAGTCGTCTTCGTTCTGAATGTCCCAGTTCTTCCCTGCCTAATGTTGCAGTTACTCCCAACATTGATCCAAATATGCTTTTATTTTTCACTAAGTTTGGAAAAAAAGGGGGTGGTGAGGGCCTGGTTCAATTGCCTGGACAGATTGGTAGTTCTGACTGGTCCCTCTACCAGAATTTTAGATTTGGCAGAGGAAGCTAGGATTGAAGGCACCAAAGTAGATCCGATAACTCGGACTAATTGGACCCAGAGAGCGATATGTCTCTTAGATAATGTTAATTCGGCCAAGTCCCAAGAAAGACACAAGAGCTTACTCCTGAAAGTCAACCTCAAATTAAGTATTTGGCATCCAAGGAAGTGGTCAAGAGGCTAACGGTTTGCTCTTTGGCGATTCATTAATCAAGGAACTCAGCAAATATGTTGCAACTTTTAATTCTATAGACAAAGCTCAATCTTCTTTACAAATAATTTTTAGTCACTGGGTTTTTGGCCTGGCCGGCAAAGGCAGGAACAGCTTTGCCGGCTGCAACTTCTAAACGGGTGAATTTAATCAAAGCAGAGACTCCTTCGGATGGGAGCAAGTCTAGATACCCCAATTTTATCCGCAGAAGAACAGGGGTTTCAGACAATGTGGTTTTAGAAACAGAGGATATCAGGACTCAGGTAAGTGTCCTTGTTTCTGGCCATCGCCCAGTAGGAGGTCAATTAAGTTTGTTTTTCCCTGCCTGGAACAGGTCAACTTAAGATCCACAGGTTTTTCAGATGGTACAAGGTTATTGTACGGAGGATTTTTGCATCTCCAGTTCAGGAGAAGGTTCATTTTTCCCTTTCTTTTTCAAAGGAGCAGGAATCCTTGTTGTCTCCTATCCCTTCTTCACAAATAAGCAATAGAAATTTCTCATCTTCATCCTTCAGGTTTTGTAAGCACAATGTTCTTGATTCAGAAGAAGAACGAGAAATTCCGTCTAGTGACAAATCTAAGATCTTTCAACAATAAGGTTGTTTATCATCATTTCAAGATGGAGACAATCCTCCATCTCAGAGATTCTTTGTTGGAAAAAGACTGGATGGTTTGCCTGGATCTCCAGGATGCGTATCTCTCAATTCCAATTCACCAGTCATTAAGGAAGTTCCTTCAGTTCCAATGAACAACTTAGTTTATCAGTTCAAAAGCCTCCCTTTCGGACTTTCTTCAGCTCCTTGGTGTTTCACCAAGGTTCTATAGCCAGGCATAACTCACATGAGAGTTCAGGGCATCAGATTTATAGCTCATCTGGACAACTTTCTTCTCTTACATCAGGACAGAGATTTGCTGACAATACATCAAAACAAATTTCATGTCTCTTCTTCAGAGTCTACGTTTTCTCATCAACAAAGACACGATTTCTCGCATCTAAAAGGAGATAACTCAGGTTTTGGGTCAGCCCAATCTGACTCTCAGGCTATTAGCTCGTATAGTAGGCCTTTTGGCGTCCTTGAGCTAAGCCATTTTTCCAGGTCCCCTACATTATCAGGCATTGCAAAGACTCAAGATTCACCATCTTCGAAAGGGTCTCAATTATGGAGACATCATTCCTTTAGATCAGGAGTCTCGTTCAGAACTCCCATTGTGGTTAGATCATCTAGACATGTGGAACAGAAGAGCAATCTTCTCTACAGCACCAGATCTAATATTAGAATCAGATGCAAGTCCGATTGGTTGGGGCACAAGATGTGGTCGGTTCTCGACTGACGGCACATAGTCAAAAAGGAGTCGTCACTGCACATCAAATTATTAGAGATACTTGCAGGTTCCTTTGCGATTCAAACCTTTGCCAAAAACAAGATAAGTTGTTCCATTCTTCTTCGAATGGACAACCTATTGGTTGTTTGGTAAATAAATTATCTGGGAGGTACAAGATCAAAACCTCTGGCCGAGCTAGCCAAGAACCTTTGGGAGTTTTGCCTACAGAGAAAGATTTCAGTCCAAGCAGAGTACCTCCTATGGAATCTGAATACTGTAGTGGACTGGTGTTCCAGATATCTTCAAGATTCAAGTGTCCTCACCCGTCAATATTCAGAGGAACTTTTTTCAAAATTCGGTCCCTTGTCAATAGACCTTTTCACTTCCCGCTTGAATTCCAGATCCTCAGGCTTTAGCAACAGATGCATTTCTTCAGGACTGGTCCAGTCAGGTGAATTATGTTTTTCCTCCCTTCATTATGATATCTTGAGTGCTTGCTCAGATTCGATGTCAAAAAGCAAAAGTGTTACTGATTACTTCATTCTGTCAGGGCCAACCGTGGTTCCCTACCATCTTGGAGTTATCTGTAGATCGACCAACTCTTCTCCCATTATTACCAATGTTACTCCAGAATCCTCAAGGTTTACTCCAAAATCGAATTCTTCAATCAGTCCCTCACTCTAGTGGCATGGTTGGTTTCGGGTCTTTCTGGAGAACCCCAGGTATTTCGTCAGAAGCTGCTCAACTCATTCAGCAATCTTGGGGCCCAGGGACAACATTAATTTTCTAGCTTCTCTAGCTTCCCAAGGGAAAGGTTATAGAACAATTAACACATATAGATCGGCAATATCGGCTGAACACATTCGAGTTGATGGAAGACCTGTGGAAGAACACCCATTGATATGTTGTCTGTTAAAGGGAGTAAGATTTTCAAAACCTCTTTTACTAAAATACAATTCAATGTGGGATGTAAATGTAATTTTACCGTTTTTCTTAATCAACCTGATAATTCTTTCTTTGGTTTCTTTAAAACGCCTTTCTGATGTCAAAGCTCTAGATGATTTTCTGTGCAATATACCCCATCCGGTGTTTTTTTCCAGATTTATAGAAGAACTAAAGCGAATTTAAGGTCCGTGTATTATCCTTATTTTCCGAATCACCCAAAGTTGTGTGTAGAAAGTTGTTGACGGGAATATATTTAAAATACCAATGATTTGAGGAAGCCATCCGTTCCCCAGCTTCTTATTTCTTTTAGAGCTCTTCATAATCCGGTTTCATCTCCCACTCTAGCCCGTTGAGTTTGGCTGACATTGATATTTCAGTTTTTGGAGCCCATTCTGCCAGAGGTGCTATGGCATCTAAAGCCTTTTGTAATGGAGCAGGTTTGGATGACTTACTTAAATCTGCTGATAGGAGTAATGTTTCTACTTTTAGAACTTTTTATTGCAAACCTGTTTCTCATGTTGCTTATACAGTTATTACATTGCTTTGAACTAGCATAATAGGAGCCTCTGGGTCTTGTAATAAAATGGAGATTTTCTTAGCTTTATTTAAAGAAAGTCTTGATTTTATTAAAGACACAGAGGTGAGTATTATCCATCCACATATGCTTCAAACCCTCCCTTTGTTTTTTCTATAGTGCCAGTCACAACTTGAGAAGTAATCGCAACTTTACGTTTTTTGTTCCCTCAATTTTCAACTGTTTCCAATCTGTTCTGCAAGCAGACATATGGATTTTCAAGATGACTTCAATATTCAATACCCACTTTTTCAGTGAGTTATGAACCATTTTAAGAACTTTTTTCTCTTCTTTTGGCTCTTTTTATTATATTAATTACAGTTCCCATGTTTCAATTTTCCTAACTGCTATTGCAAGAAAAGAGGACTTATTGTTCCCAGTCAAGATATTTATATGAATGCCATTTCATGATTGGCTGTTTTGCTCTTTATGACAGCATACTGTAGTTTTTCTCTCAAAGCATGCTGGGATTTGTAGTTTTTCTTGGCTGCTGTTAAAATAAAGTAAAGAAAAGGTAGCATAATACTCGCCTCCGTTTCTTTAATCAAATCAAGTCTTTCTTTCAGTAAAGCTAAGAAAATCTCCATTATAACATACAGTATCTATACACCCAGCATGGTACTTTCAGTGTACTAATATACATCAGTTCATTGTTAATAACGAGACAAAGCAAGGGAATATTATTGTGACAGAATTTATTGAATAATTTTAAACTCTGGCCTTCACATTCTAGGTAACTCAAACATGATCCCTTACTCTCCTTAAAGAACCAACTCTGGGGCTTGAGGCTCCCCAGTCGCTGTATCTTCTGTACTCGCCGGGTCTCAGGTAGTACTGACGCCCTCTGTAGTTGGGCTCTTCATAGAAGACCCAGTGTCCATCCTGTACATTACAGGAGTAAATGTCATTGTAGCGGAATTGCTCATGAACATGTGGACAATCTTCAGAGAATTCCATCATTTGGCCACCGAAGTTCTCTCGTTCATAAACCCTGATCCTGTAGGATCCACGATGCTGGATAAGAAACAAAAAGAGAAAACGGATGATGGAATAACCTTTGTTAACACTTCCACAGGTTACAGAATAGAACCCAGATTTACATTCTCATGAAATGCTAATACGTTACCAGTACAAAGGTAATAGATATTGCTGTTTTTCTAATTACGAGCAGGTTATACTTTCCTTTGCAAAAACGTGTATCTTAATCAAAAAGATAAGCAAAATACCTATTGTGAAGACGAATATTGCAAAATGTCAGCATTATGATGTTTTAAAGTAGACTAATATTATACTAAAACAAACGAATATTATAGTATTATAATATTATTATAATATAGTAAAATATAGCTTATAGTAAAAGACATTTAGAGATCCCTATGGAAAGCATTCAGGAAATTTGAAAGACTTGTGGCCTAAGTTTTCCCTGGACTACCATTTTTCTCGTACTATGGTTTTAAAAAAGATGAGATAAGATATAAAGACTAGATTCCCTGAATCTTATACAGAATCCACATGGCCCTCTGTTTCTGAATACGAATCTTATCTAAGCAGAAAACATGTGCTCATTCCGTAAGGGAAAACTGATTCTTACATTCTTTGATATTACAGTCCTCACCCTAACCTTGCAGATACTATTTTGGCAAAGAAAATTCAGTTCTGGGGACAAGGTTCCTACCGTACAAGTTGACATTGCATCTCATTTGATCTCTGCCATGCTTTTCTTGTAGAGCTCCTTACAATTTGAAAGATGGAGCAGAGCAAACTGGCATCAATGGAGCTATGCGGCATTGCCTCATCCTTTCCTCAGTGACATTAGTTTAGACTGCATCTCTTGTGAACTTTTAGACTATGCACCCACTTTGCCATGCAAGATTTACCTGAGGATCGAAGTGTCTTTACAGTATAACTACAGAGACCACTTACTTGAGGGGTCAAGCGGCATGACCGGATGGAATCATTGTAACCCATCCACTGCTGAAAGTCAGGGTACTCGGCCCTCCTCAGGTAGTACTGATGTCCTCTAAAATTGGGGTGTTCATAGAGTATCCAGTTGCCACTCTCCACCCGGATGGAGTTGCAGCGACTAAAGAAAGGAGTGAGATCAGGACACTCAGAGCTGCACTCGTGGGAGCGGCCTTGAAAATTCCTGTCCTCGTAGAAGATGATCTATTGTGGATAAAAATAAGACAGTTTAATTATAAGGATTAAGTAAGACATAGTGTAATATGACTTATGGTTTCGGTGATGAATTTAAAATGTGTTAGTTATCTAAGTACTATTAAATGCAGAGCATGTCTTAAACTAGTAAATGTCCCCATACAACTAATCTTAAACTGTTTCTCATTAGCAGTAGACTTTTACGATGTGCTCTTTCATAGGGCATACAGTATGGTGTCTGCACAGCTTTAGAAATAGTGGGCAGTACTTTAATTGTATAGAAAAGGCAGACTGCATTAAATTATTACCTTACAGTAATTTTAGTAGAAGCTACAAACAGAGCCTGCTTAAGAAAAGGGCTGAAATGGGACATCCACCCAAAAAAGTGTAAGTTCAGTCAGTCATCTTCTGGGTTCACACCTCATGTAGATCTTGGGGAAGACAAAGATGTCAATAAAAGAGCAGCTGTTGCCTCCACCATTGAGAACGCCTCT
Source organism: Calotriton arnoldi (assembly GCA_963921515.1). Lineage (NCBI taxonomy): Eukaryota > Metazoa > Chordata > Amphibia > Caudata > Salamandridae > Calotriton > Calotriton arnoldi. Next base: position 6,742 of record CAWUFW010020652.1, on the reverse strand, counting down.
AGGATGAACAAAACTTTGGGTGGTGACTCTGACATCAATCTGTCAATTTCTGTTTGATTGGTTTTGATTCAATAATATTGATTCATACAGGTCTCAAAATCGGCATATACATTTTTTTCATCTCGTGTCCTGCATGAACACAGATTAACGAACATAAATCCAACATCAGAAATCGAGATTTAAAATCACGTTTGGCTAAATATTTCTTTGAGCAAGCAATATGATTGCACAAACAGGTTTATCAGGTTTGCGAACAAGTAACTTTACTGTGATAGAGGCAATTTACCTAAAGGAGGATGTATGGATGATTTATTATGGCTAAAGTTTGAAGTATTAGATTCTTATATTTGCAAAAATCTTCCTTTCAGATTGTACATGTGCTTCTGGTGAATATAATGGTATTTCCTGAAAGACGAAGAAGTTCTAAATACTACGAAATGGTGGGAGATGTAATTCAAATATGAATCAAACTGTGAATTAATGAAATATCAATTATATTATATAAAACATGACATAATTTAAATATAGAAATAAGTGAGATTGGTCACAGAATGGTATATGGATCTGTTGAAGGTAAACAAATAAGGTCACACCAACCATGCATTTTTGAAACATAAATTAAAATTCACTGTGTGCAAGAAAATATCTTGGATTTATGACATAAATGCCTTTGAACACTTGTTGTCCAAAAACCACAGTTCTGAACATCCAGGGTGGAAGAATCCCTCACCCACTGAGAAACAATCTCCATCCAGTTGTGGATATTTAGGGCCAGATGTACTAAGAAACCATTTTGCGATTCCCTAATTGCAAATCCTATCAATTTGAACTTAGGAAATAGCAAAACGGCATGCACAAAAATGAGTTGAACACTTTCTGCTATTCCCAGTGGGTCAAAAATGACCTACAACAGGAATATTAACTAGGTAGGTCACAATTTGCAACCCATTAGGAAATGCAAAAATCACAGGGATGTTGGCCTGCTGTGGTCAGCAGACCACCATGTCTGTGATTGCTTTTAATTAAAGCAATCTTTTTTTTTGTAAAGCAGTCCGTTTTTCTTAAAGGAAAATGGGATGTATTACAAAAAGAAAAATGAAAAGTTTCCTTTTCTTTTCTCTTAAAAAAGTTTTTGCATACATTCACAAAGGGAAGGGGTCTCTTGGGGACCCCTTCGCATTTGCGAATGGGTTCCACCATCGAGTTGGTGGAAGTTGGTGAATGTTGGTGGTGACCACATTCCCGGTCCCAAAACATTCCTACATACCAGTGCTATTCGGTATTAGGAAGGGACGCCGTAAACACGCCCCTTCCTAATATTGAATCACAAAAGCAAACTGCGATTCGGTAACAAGTTACTGAGTCACGTTTTGCCTTTTGTACATGCCAAAAAGCATTTTACTCAATGCAAACGGCGAGCAGTAAAATTCTTCATACATCTGGCCCTAGTATGTTATTTCTGTAGATGGGCCCTAGCTTTGTGGGTGAAGCCCCACAAGTAAGGTGATAAGTCCCCTGTGGTGGATTGTCAAGGTGGACATTCAGTCATGCTGTTTTCGTCTGACTAAAAGCTTCCTGTCATGTATGTGGGAGCCCTTTTAGAGTAAAATGCCTGCTTTTCTACCACAAGATAGGTTTTAAAGTCAGATTACACAGGGAATGATTTCAGGACTGGTGATCCATTTGAGGACTAGCAGTGCCTAATTTGAAAGAGAATATGAGCCAGGGCTGAAAGTTTTTCCCGAAGCCCACGGCCAGTGCTTGCGGCATGTCGAGTACCAAGGCTGAATAGTTTTTAATCCACCGTAAACCTGTTTAATCCATCATCAGACACTGCTTGCCAAGTTACCTCACTCTTAATTTCTTTTTTGACCAAGCTTTCTCCCTCTGTCACTGTTTTTCGATCTCTCTTCCTCCTTCTCCTGTTTTGTGTTTTCCTCTCTTAATCTGTCTCACTGCCTGTTGAGGAAAAATAAGGGCTGTTCCCCTAAATTGACTGCTGGTGGGCCCCACCTGCAACCATTTCCCAAATTAAGCACTGAGGTCTAGTCACAATTTGTTTTTAATATAATATTCTGTGAAATAGTAAATTACAGTATACAGCACCAAGGCTCACACAAGCTTCGCATTGAAGCTTCCTGCCTACACCATGGATATAGCTTCCATTGGTGGAGCAGCAGTGGTGTAGCTTGGTCAGTAAGATTCGAGGGGGTGAGTTTCAGATTTTCAAACAATCATGCTGGCATATACTGTTAAAATACATTATACAACAAACAGGGCGCATGAGAGGGACTTGAGTGGCAGTGAAAAGGGTGAGGAATGCAGATTGGTAGGAGTACTAAGTGAGAGAAACGCAACATTTTGTAATAACATTATGAGGACTTTCAAAACAGAGATGAGAGAGAGCGTGTGTGTGTTTTTGTCAGTGTGTGCATGCTAAAACCCCGGGTGAAATCCGACAGACACCTCGCAGTACCCTACGACTGAAAACACCTGCACCCAGCTATTCATCAGAAAATACAATTATATGGGGGGGTTTAACACACCCCTTGAAGCTACGCTCCTGTGGAGCAGATGCACTAATTTCAGGGTCTAGACGCCAGAGGGCCCACTAACCCATGATTATTGTTGTATTTCACAGGTCAAAGAGCAGTCAGAGGGGCATTTACTTTCGTGCTCTAGGGGCGCTTGACAGCAGGCTACATGGCTGGACTACAGGCTTCAATATTCTGAGGTTGTGTCACAATGGCGCAGTGTTTGTGGACCTCGTATTGCTCTTGGGGACTGTGGTCCTTCGAGCATACACAGAATAGGTAAAGGCTGGCAGTAATGCAGCGTTCTGCCCTCTCACTGGCTGCCTCTGTTTAACAGAGGCCGACCAACTTATAAATTATTCAATTTTTGGAAAATAAAAAAAAGAGGATTGTACTAAATGATTATATCACCTGCAAACATTGACGAAGGGGAGGCACTTTGCAACTTTATGAATTTGCAGTTTCTACATTTGCAAAACTTTGCCTCTTGGTGATATTTCCATCTAAATATATTTTTGCCAGAGATTGTATTGTTTTTATGGGAGAATTCTTTTGTGTCTGTTACATTGCATGGTCAGGGTCAGAATAGGGCAGAAAATAGGCCCCGGACACCAAAATAAAAAGTGGCTCCCATTAGCAAATCAGAACGCTAAAAAAATGACCCAGATTTGCAAATATGGCAGTTCTGAACTTGTTTAAGGGATGTTGTATACGTGTTTGCAAGACACATTGCATAGGTGTTTTGCAGAGTACGGAAGACTGCTCACATTTGTGCTTGCTGCAGGCAAGGGATGTGGTAGTATCAGGGAAATTAACAGTACAAACTGGACACAAGACCATAAAGCAGGTCCACAAATTGCCAAAAACAGGCACACACACAGGATCTATCAGTGTGCACTGCCTGATAGCCCTATAGGCCAGTCCGACACTGTGTATGGATTTTTGCTCCAAAAGTATGTTATGATATTCTCACATTCTCTCTTTTTAAAACACTCCACCAGCCTCATGAAGTTTGTGTTGTTTTAAAGAGGATACCTGCGTTGAGGGTTCGAAATGAGGATGTAGATAAAAAACGAAGCTGATCACGTTTATGAATCATAGACTTCTACAGTACACTACTGCTTGGGTGATTGAAGGGTAGAGGCAATCCACCACTCCTGTATAATGTGCTTCCGAAGTTCGGATCTACTGCCTTGAGGTTGGTGTGTCATGGCTAAAACCCCAAAAAGTAAGTCGAAGACGGACAGTGCTCTAGGCTTGTGTGCGTTGGCGAACCACATTCACATATATTGCCACGGTCCATGAGTGTGTTATACTGGAAAATCAGAAATAAAGTAAAAATGTGGCAACTACTTTTCACATCTAATTAATTGAATGTGTGTGGCTTTGTGAATGCGTATACCTAGGCAATGCTTCCACATAGTTATAAATGTACATCCATGGCCATCCTTTACTTACCTTGCCCATGTTGGCTGCTGGATGGTTGTAGAGACCACCTCGGTGCTGTGGATGGGCGCACAGCAGCCTTATATACATCTTCACCTGCCACTATCTGCATGAGAACAATTCAATGAATGCGTGCAGCTGTTTTTCCGTCCAGTGAGACAAACGCGCAGAGGGCCCCTTTCACTGCCTTTCACATTGGAGGTGCTGCTGATGCTGTTTGCATTTTGCTGAGCAGGTGTTTTTGATGCTTGGGGACAGCGACAAAAGGCGCCATTGTTCATTGTTAAAGGCAGTGTAGTTAGTTCAGAAAACGTTTTAATAAAAGGAACAATCTTTCTGGACAGTGTAGCAGGCCTTTTCTGATGTTTGTCTGCAGTTTCAAGTTGCGCTCACTAAATGTCTGGTGTGCTCTGGCATATAAAAACGGAAAAAAAGCTCGAGGAGTGTCAGTGCCATGAAGGTGATTTCTGTTGTACATGCATTACATCATTGAAATTGAAAATGCTGGAGTTAGGAACATCTATATATTGTGCTGTTGCATTACATGTTAGAACAGTTTTCAGGCTATATCAAGTCCAGCACAGAGGAGACAAAACAAGCATTTGCAATACAATAGGTCTCACATTCACACGAGTTTGAGCTATTGGCATTGTAAATGACAATGCCTTTCATTTATGTTTTGGGTTTTAAAACGCAAATAAAAGTATTAGTAGTGGTGGTATTGGCGGTGGTGGTGTTGGTGGTGGTGGTATTGGTGGTGGTATTGGTGGTATTGGTGGTGGGTGGTATTGGTGGTGGTGGTGGTATTGGTGGTATTGGTGGTATTGGTGGTGGTGGTGGTATTGGTGGTGGTGAGTGTGTTGGTGGTGGTGGTGGTATTGGTGGTGGCAGTGATGGTGGTGGTGCTAGTGGTGGTATTGGTGGTGGTGGTGGTGGAGGTGGTGGTGGTGGTATTGGTGGTGGTATTGGTGGTTGTGGTATTGGTGGTGGTGGTGGGGTATTGGTGGTGGTGGTGGTATTGGTGGTGTTGGTGGTATTGGTGGTATTGGTGGTGGTGGTAGGCGGTGGTGGTGGTATTGGTGGAGGTGGTGGTACTGGCGGTGGTGGTATTGGTGGTGGTGGTAGTGTTGTTAATAAAACAGGCTTTTGAAAACTAACCTATCAGGTGGCTTTAGCTACAGATGACATGTAACACAGATGTGCTGTTGTCAGCTTCAGCCCAGATCTGTGACTGGGGTGAGTGTCTGAAAAGTTTCAGCGCTCCGTCCATCATCTCCTTGTGTTTGCTTTGTTCGCCCTAAGTTGGCAGGGTATGCCCAGACGTGGGTCCTTGCTCACTTTGCCACTGTATTCAAGCTAGCCTGGCTGATGAGGGGTGTTACCCCGAAACTGGTCCCAGGATGCTTTGTTTCCGGTTCAAGGGAAGACCTGGCTTGGCAGTTCGGGCTCGACTGTTCCCATGAGGCACAGGGTCAAGGCTGATTTGCACATAGCTGGGTTTGAACTGAGGTGGCGAAGTGAGCTAAAGAACGATGATGGATTCAACCCAGATCTGTGACTGGGGTGGGTGTCTGAAAAGTTTCAACGCTCCGTCCATCATCTCCTTCTGTGTTTGCTTTGTCAGCCCATTAGCACAGGATTATGTGGTACCTGGAATTCACATGACTTTTCGCTACTCATTTCTAAATCCATTTTACTTGGGGGGGTTGGAAACAGACACAAGATAATGCCATGTTAAAGTGATTGAAAGCAGACGCCCATGTTTAGGGGCGGCCGTGCTGCAAAAAAACACAAGCGGTTTCAGCTGAAGCAGCGCATGTCCGGCACTGCAGTAAGAGAAACTCAATAAAGTAAATAGTGCTTACAGATTAAATAACAGGTCCCGTGTAACAACTGAAGTAAAAGGGCCAATCGCCATGGGAGGGTACAAATGAAGACAAGGCCGTACTAAGGAGGTACCAGCAAGCCTGTAGCGAATCCGAGAAGGCAGTGACTTACGAAAGACAATGACACAAGCCAATGAAAAATATGGGAGGAGAGTGGGCGCAGCTTCTCTCCCATACTCTACTACAGCAGTCTCGCAGAGGAGGCAGCGCATGCGTGCTGCCGCTAATGCGACCCTAAAAAAGAATTCATTTTGCTCTAAGTTCCCCGCAGCGTGACGTTATCTTTCCGATAAAATCCCCAACTATAACTTGGAGGTTTAGTTAAATTACTCCATTGTTTAATGCGTCGGTTTGACTGCACCCGATTACAAAGTATCTCCCCATGTGGAGATTTCCAAACAACAGATTCTGCTTGCAAAATCTCTGCATGTGCAAAAAAGTTCCCCAAAATACCTGTTTACTTGGTTCGCATGCATAAATAGAAAAAGAGAAATGAAGCTGGATTTACTGATAACCACTTCCACCTTAAAAATTCAAATTAAACAAGTCCTTCGGCACAGTGCAGGTGTTAATCTTCTCTCAGCCCCCAAAAATCCAAGCAATTTCCGAAATCTTATCCCACAAATCAACAATGATGGTGAGACGCAACAGCAAAGCATTCTAAGTATTGCATATAACTTCCAAAAAAGTTAAAAGAAAAATAAGATTAAAACCAGGCACAACAACTCATTAGAGAACAAGACACAAGTGAGTGCAATTACCCACAGAACCCTATAAAGTAATCAACAAATATAGTTTTCCTTTACATGCAAGTCTGGCAATGGATCAAATATCACTGCCATTGCTGTACACGTGTCCCAACTGCTGTTACACCAT